>QLOU01001057.1:0-18024 GCA_003313715.1 Russula abietina
GGGTGTAAAACTACTAGACGTGATTGTCCGTGACGGTGCGTCGAACCTGATAATACATTAGGCGATGAACCTCATCATTCATGTCAGGCACTATGTACTTCTCGTACGTGCAGTTCTGCTTGTTTGCCGTTAAAAGGAGCCTCAACCATTTCTAATAGGGTGCTGTCCCTCATGAACCTAGGAAATATTATGACCCTTCGGGTGCGCTTAAATTTGTGTCTACCGCTATTCAATATTAACCTTCCAATTTTTCCCACTGTAGTTTGCCCCAGTTCGTTCCCATCTTTTCCAACTTATGCTCTGGCCTCATTTTTATTTCCCGCCCCCTCATGTGCAGCCTTTGCTAAAAACATGTACCCCAACACTTACGAACGTGTTCGTCTTGTCTGCTAACTGGCCTCGCCAGTGATATCCTCATATCCAGCTCAGTACTGATTCGAGGTCTGGACAGGCTTTCCACCACCCTTGTCACCCGCCTCGTGTTGAATCTCCGTGAACGAGCCGTCAAGCAGCTACCGACGACTGTAGAAACAGTGGGGAAATTCCAGGCGGCCTTACCGGTCGCACGGCAGCCGCTGTCGGTGACATCCGCCAGAAACTTTTCCTTTTTCCGACAAAATAGATCGAGAGTGACAGCGACAGCGACACATGAAACGGTCACAAGCATCGCAATCGGGGACTCTCGTGGTCAACAACTTCGAAGTATGGATGTTATCGAGTACGAGACGGTGAAGAGATCCCAGGCGACCGTGTCCGTCGGGCGACAGCGGTCAGCGGCATCCGCATATGATCGAAGCCCATCCTCGAACAGACAAAACATATCAATGGGTGAAATGGTCTCTGTCGGGACCACTGCAGAGTCTCGTCGGAGTGCAGATGCAATTGGGCGCGAGACGGAGCAGACGGCCTGGCTGGTCTCGCGGCAGCCAATGACGTCCTCGTTCATTCCGACTCGAAGCTCATCTTCAGACCGGCCCAACAGATCAACAGGAGAAACTGCCTCTGTCGGAACTGCTGGGGCGTCTGGTAGTCAACTTGAAAACACGAATGATGCAACCAGGTACGTGCCATCTCTCGTGGGGTCCACCCCAAATTGACGAACAGGATTATTTTCGGTTCTAGGGAAGAAGAGTCGCAATCCAAGCAATCTCAATGACCAGAGTTACTGCTCCACTACCGCAACATTATGCCGTGACAGTCGGGTATCCATACGTTCACTGAAAAGCAAACAAACAAGGGTACGACACACGAATGCTGTCTCCACTGTACATGCATACAATGAGAAAAATGTAACCATGGCATCCCCCAAAAACCAAAACGCTAATTTCGAAATAGTTGGAATGAAAGTTTGATAAAGGCTATACATAGAGTTTCGACCGAACCTCCTTCTGATTTATGGATTCTCACCCCACACGCAACCATCAGTTCGTTACTACCGTGGGTGCAGGCGTCACATATGGTCTCGGTAACGAGCGTGTGCAGGCCATAGTAGTAGCCTGCGCACCGGCAAAGCGTGTAACAGCCTGTGACCGACGAGGGAACTGGGGGGTAGGGATAGGATCAGACACCCCGGGGACTTTAATTCCCTCAGAGGCATGGGCAAGCACAATGCGGAAATTATTGCCGCCGTTATTGTCCCACCATTCTCCGACGCCCGGCGCGTTAAAGCGCACGGCCAAAAGGAGCGTGAACGCGTGTGAATGCGACGAAAATCCGGCACGGCGCGTCGCATAAAACTCAAGGGAGATGGAGAACGCGAACCGGTCCCATTTGCCGTCGCCGTCGCCGTCGCCATGATGATGTGCCGCCGCCCCAGAGATAATGGCAGGACCGGTATACCGCGCGAGTACTTCGGAAACCGTCGTCCAGTTGTCGATCGTGAAGCGTGTAGCGACGCGCTTCTCATATGCGATATTGCGTACTCGGACTGTTCCGCGGAGCAGAGGGGCTGCCCGGCGTGCGCCGGCAAAGTAGAGGATCGGGGAAATGGACTCGAGGTAAATATTGGGATTTGGAGGGGTGTGTAATGAGGGGATCAGGGACATTTCTGTGACTTTGAGAGGGAATAGTGGGGTGGGGGTGGTTACGGCTGTTGCTGTTGCTCCTGCGCGCATGAGGAGGCGCTGAAAGGGAGAGGAAAAGGATGCTGCATCGTCCGTGTTTGTGTCCGTGTCCGTGTCAGATTCGGTGTCAGGATTGGGATCGAGCAGGGCTGATGGGCGCCCTGTTGCGTGAAATAAACGGATGGACTCCAAGCCGTCACCTGTGTCTTTGAAGCGAACACTCTTCCGGCTCGATGACGGGACGGTGTCTCTCGAAACGTGGGGCTGAGTGGGCGCAGAGGTTTCCTTACTAAGACCGAAAGAGCCAGTGTTGGAGTACTTGAGGGATGGCTTTAATGGCTTGTTAACCGGGAGGGTGATACTACTAGTAGTAGTGGTAGGAACAGACGTCCGTGTTACGAGAGAGCAGTACTTGGATTGCTTGGATTGCGAAGACAGTGGGGGAAGAATAGATAAGAATCTATCCCTGATAGGAGGATCTGGCGCCAATGGCGAGGGCGCAGATAATAATGAGGTAAGGAAATGTAAAGGTGGTGTAGTAGTAGACCCCGATGGGTTCAGTCGAGTTGCAACGGATGCATAGGGCATTTTTTCCTGTCAGAGACAGGTCGACTCAAAGAGGTGGTTCGAGGTACAAAGAGTACATGGAGGGAGGTGTGCGCTGTCCATGTCCCATACTGATGCATGGCCTGATGTTGCGGGTTGAGCATGATCCATGAGTGCCAGTGCCATTTCCCAAGTACGAGGACTGGTAGAAGATCATCAGTGCCGCGTGATGGCCGAAAGAGGAAATGGTCGCGTCGGCCATGTCCCTCGTGAGAGCAAGTTCCTGTCCTCCTCGGCTCTCACCTCCATCTTTCAAATCACATCGCTGATGATGCTTCAGCAGACCAGCGGGTGGGAACTAAACTCTTTTATCATGCGGCGCAGCCTGATATCCTTTCGAGGCAGTAACCTCCCAGGAACTTAAACTGGCCGTTTTGCTGATGTCAGTGGCCCGGCTCGCCCATCGCGTCATCGCCCAGCCGAACCCACAAACAGTTTCTAGTCTACTGATCTTCTTAACCATTCACAACAACAGAGACATCAGACAATGGAGAGCCCCTACACCCCTCTTCTCTATCCCTCGCGGCGGGAGCCGACTTCAACCCGCCTCAGCACGGCCTTTCTATCCGGAATTCTCGTCATGGTCATTTTGAATTGCCTGCTGACGGCCGAAGCCATTCTCTCCTCCTATCAAATCCAGTTTGCAGTGCGTCGTCGTTTCTGTGATGTGTGCCGCTCTTAAACTAACTCGTGGACCGCCGTCCCCTTACTACTGTAGACCAACCCTCTGTTTTCTGCCCTTACCCTTACCACTGATCATGGCAACAACTTGTCAAACTGTGCCAGTTGGGGGCACAGCAACAACCCAAACTTAAACAATTCGCATCCTCCTTTCCCTGCTCCGGTGTCACCTTTCACGTCCTGGGAAAGCGTAGAGTTTGATCTCCCCATTGACGCAGAGAGCCTGTTTGTCTTTTCCAAGGGATCATTATCCTCTGGCATCGTACGAGTCCATCAATCTTCAAATGTGAAGGACTTGAAGGTCAACGTTGCTGCGCATTTCCATAAGAGGGAAGCACTCGAGCGCGCCAAGGTGTGCCTTGTGGATCGTAAATACATGGGCAAAGGCGTGGCAATATTAGTAGGTTCCCTCATCTCATCTATGACATCAGTTATTTTTATATTCATCATATATACTCGGTCTATCAGACGCCGTTCCGATTGTTTCCGCCGAGGCAGAAGAATAGACTTTTTTTCGTCGTTGACGTCACGTTCCCGTCCCCGAGCCATGGAATCATCCGCCACGTTCCATCGTTCGCGCTCGACTTTTCCCGGTTCGAGCTGGATGTAGACCATCTATCCGGATACAACTTTGGTTCATTCGCTCTCAAATCGACAAATAGACCGATATCGGTGAACGTGAGCTTTTGATCCTCCCTCGATCGTACACCTGGTTACTTCCCCTTAAGGCTGTCCTCCCTTTACATTTTTTACATTTACATTTAGTCGGTCACGGGAGAGATCGTCATCGCCGATGACAAGAATGGCAAAATCGAAGGATCCTTCAATGTAACCCGACTTTTGAAACTTTGCACCACAAATAGTCCCATCAACGTATCTCTTAATGCCCTCAGCAATCTTCTAAGAAAGCCGACGGTCGTTTCGCTAAAATCCACTAATGGGTTAGCATACATCATCGTCTTACATAATCGGTCTTGCTCACAACTAAAACGCCGCCAGTCTCCTCCAATCCAACATCTCACTCTCTACCAACTCTTCCTCGGGCACGGGCGGGCATTTCCGCGTCTACACGCACACAAGCAACGCAGTCCTGAACGTCTCCTTCTCCACAAGCCCACCAAACTCACAACTGGTCCTTCATGGATCCACGAGAAACGCGCCAGCGCATGTGGCACTCGACCCAGCATTCGAGGGTGGCTTCCTCCTCCAGACGACACATTTCCACCCCACGCTGCACGTGACTCCTGGCGTGAAGGATCCGACTGGTCATGGGCGTCACCGCTTGGTGAACCATCGTGTCGTTGCAGGCCGCGCTGTGATTGGGAATGTCTCGTGGGTGCCACCCGGAAAATACCCTCAGCTGCTGGAAGCGGACTCGGAAAGAGCTGGTTGGGCGAGCATCAGTTCCCGCAATGCGCCGGTCACACTCGTCCTTTGATACTTTTGTATGAATAAAAGGAATCGAATCATTCGACGATATTTTACGTAACCAAGTGACCATGTTTTGCCGTTTTGTTTTATTGCGCCCTCGGGTACAGCGGGCAGCATGTGTTTTGATTGAGTAAATTGCTAATTGGCGTGCTGTATTGTGTATTGTATAAACAAGAACAAGAAAAATCATCATTTAATAACACATGACAAGCAAAAAAAGCATCAAAGAGATCCAGTTGTGAGAAAGACCACGCAGATTCGTCTATCATACACACATCGGGACCCTTCTCCCCATCGTATCGTATCGCAACAATTTACTCGCTCAAATGGCGCTTGGAATAACGATACCGGGCGATGGCTCATCTCGGTTCCTCTTCTCCTGCAACGGCACACCACCACGATTGCCGAGTATGACAGCAGCGGCCGCGCGCGTCGCCTTGCGGCGTTTGATGCGCTGGCGCCAGAGCATCATGACAATCGTCAAGCCGATGAAGACGAGGCCGCCGAGAACCCCTCCGACGATCGCGGCTGTGTTGCTGCTATGATGTCCTTTATTGTTGAATCGCGCTTGGGAGGATGATAGGCCTGGAACAGAAGTTTGTGTTGTGGTCGGAGTCGGAAGTGGGGAGAGTGTTCCTGATTGGCCGGCGGCCACTTCGGGGGTATCTAATTGTCATGTCATTTTTTGTGTGTGAGAAACCGATAACTACCGATTGAGTGAGTGAGTGATCTGAACTCACCTCCCACTTGGTACGACAAGACAGGATCCCAACTTCCTTTCTTCTGTACGAACCCGGTCATCATATTACTCTTGGTTGTTTCTGACGTTAACTTACGGTCACATCGATAAAGGCCCATGCTGGCACCCTCGTTGCATTTGGGATCGTGTTTGAGAACCTGGGTGCGAAACGAAAATCATCAGGACTTTTGAAAGAAAATCCCTAATCAGGATTGGAGACGAACGTTGAAGGGGGGTCAACAGCAGAGCAGTTAACCGACCAAGTCTTCCATCTGTATCATATTGATTACCACCATCCGACCCAGCAGCGATAATCGTATTCAAAGTTTATGCAAAATGTCAGGGGTGAGATAAAAGGCGGAAAAAGAAAACGTACGAGAACCAGATGGCATCTTCAAATTGGCATGCGCCGCAAGCGCTCATTAGAGAGTAAACGACCGTATTGCACTTGCACAAGTCGGACGCATCGCTTGAACCAGTTGGACCGGTATAGGAGTCGCCAGAGACCAAAGGCGGAATCGAGAAATCTGGCCCAACCGATGGGGGATGGATTCTGAGTGAGTCACCGCGGACATCATCGGGAGATTTAGCCGAGGATGGGTAAAACGTACCTCCGTGGTCACATACGCCCTGCAAGTACGCAGCGACGGCACAGGGACTCTGCCCAATGGAGTTGAACGACTGGAAGGAACATATGGGGAGTTATTGTAAGAGTCTTTGGGGAATTGGTATCATTCATTGAAAGTAAGGCACGAACCCAGGACCACGTAGCAGAGCATGTAGGATAATCAATCTGCTGGGCAGCTGCCAATAGAGGAGAGGCAACGAATAAGAGAGCTGCAGCAGCGAGGGAGGAGTATATCGTCAACATGCTTGAGGATAAGGGGGGGAAGTTAGGGGGAGGGGGAAGAGATAGAGAGGGGGGGATGAGGGGAGGAAGGGCCCGGAAGGAAGAATCCTCTTCTCAGTGACACATGGGGAGATCTTGACATGGGTATAAAAGGCATTGCAAGTTGCGCCCGTCTGTTGTCCTTGCCCCGATTGGGGTAAGTGGTAAGCGTCGAGTTCAGTTGGCGTTGGCGGTTGGACGATAGCGATAATTTTACTCAGCCGGCCCACACGTGTTATTACCAAACTCGGTTTCCTCGGGTCCACTTTTGCACCCACTTTCCAACAAACCCCCGGTTTCTATACATATTTTTGTACCCAAAATATTCGCACTATACTGTATATTGTACAGTATATAACACCGTGATCCTCGCTGTAGTCAACTCGTGTTTCAGGTTACGTAGACACCCGCCAGCGATCCGATGGATCAAAGTTATCACATAACACTCTTTGAAGGTTATTGTATTGTCCCTTATCCGGGGTTCAACTATACCACATACGGGTTATTCGAGATCAAAAGATGGCTGTATTTGTGCTCTACCGTGACAGGAGCGCATCAACAATTTCATTTTGTTTCCAGGCTTGTCCCAGCCACCTCGTCCCACGCCCGTAGAACGCCCCTAGAAGCGAATCACATGATGGACTCGGCGGTACCGGGTTCTCCGAACGAACGCCTTCTTCTCGCATCTCGTCGTCATCCCTACTACTACTTTACTGTAGCGACGCCCGTTTCTTTCTCAGTTGGCACCCGCGCTCGCTTCATGGCTCGTGCACGCACTGGGCCACTGGCATCGGCGAAAGCATCCCGTGTGTATATCTAATCCGGGTGTTCTCGGTGCGTGTCTCACTTTTTTGTTATTGCGATGTTATTCAGACGTAAACTAACTTATTGGGGGGCGTTGAATCGTCAACGTGGCCAATGTTTCACCTCAGATTCAGCTGAGACATTATACCACTTGAGTCCCAAGTCCCGACGATGTTCTGTCACTTGCAACATAGTACCGTACAGCCTGAGTACGGTGGCCTGGTACAAGCGATGCTTGGAAATCTGCAGTAATGCTATCTCATGGGCGCGTTGATATGCATGCTTGTAATGAGTGGTGAGGACTTTCACGTACTGTGCCAAGAACACCCAATATGGATTAAGAACAACTCCGAACTATCGAGATAGGTTCCGCAATTTCACGTACTAATTTCATCTACGTGTTAATTTCTGGGCAAATTGACCTCAGCTCTCGAACCATCAGGAAAACTATTGGATTCGACTGCGGTTGGGACGACGCAAGAGAAGAGAAGACAAGCAGTCTTTTACAGCTCAATCTATGAGCACAGGGTATGGTATCATTGGCCCGTGCAATTTTTAGAGGAAGCGAAGAGTCTTAAACTGAAGACATACTCGATACTCGGCAGCTTTCTGATCAACGGGCACTGGCACTCTGGATTGTGACGATGGTGAATTGCCAAGTCATCACTCTAGTCAAGACAAAGGGGAACAGCGATGATGAATACCGTCGACTCGGACTAGGTGGTCCTTGAGGTTATATTGTACTTTATTGTGCCGCGTCTGTGCCGCAAATTTAGAGAACAACTTGGACCGCTTATCCCCAAATGGTAAATACGGCGCTGCTAGATTTCGTCGCGCTTGTGCTTGAGGTAGATTTGTTCGACCTGGCTAACGATGTGTCGACCAAGACAGATGTATGATTGGGCCGAACTTGCAAAACCAAGGTCACGGTATACTGTGTGTGCGAGTACAAGTCACGTAACCTCGTTTGGCGGTGGACAGTCCATAGAGAAGTGAATGTTTGCATCACTTGGGCACGGGAGCAAAAATTGCTGTGCATGTGTGAGAACATCTGGTCCTACAGCACATGGATCACGGTGAAGAATCGGAACGTCCCTTACAGTAATTCAAAAAACGTCAAAACAACCGTAACGACGTGCCTTGAAATTGAGACGGCGGGGTCCCGGCCCGGAACCACGTCCCTGAGAGCAACCCACATCCGTGTACCTCACGCAGGCCCAACCCAGTCTCTGCCTGTGCTGTCAATCATGACGATCATTTATAGGTGAAGGTCATCTTTACTGAGGTTAAGAGGAACTTTTAGGACGGGACAGGTCTAAACATGGCGGCCGTCCAAGGGCGGACACCTTTTCCCAATGACATGTCACTTTGGGCGGCTCTGTGGGTAATTTCATCATACCAAACTAAGGTTCTCTTATAACGGGGGGGTTTCAGTTCACGCACAATGCTGCCCATTTGAACGCCGTTCTTTATTTTCTCCCTCTAGGCCCTACCACCTGCAAGGTCGTCAGACGCAGAATTAATGTCTCCGCTAGTGGCGCCAGTTGCAGTGCTTCTTTTCTTTTCTGGCTTTGCGGCTGCCCAGATTTTCGCTCCGGATTGCAGTCTGTCGTATAAATGGGTACGTTTCCTCGATGCTTTTTTTTTTAAAATTCGCCGATGCCTGCTGGAGATGTGTTGACGTGACGGGTTGCTCTCAGTCGTTTAACTCCATCAACCAAAATGCGTGCACGGTCGCAGCGTTCTTGATGTCAACATGTAACGGCGGCGGTGAGTACTGGTGGTTACCTTGTGTGTTTGCATTTCTTGCTAAAGTCGCCTCCTTTGCAGCGTTCACTGTCAATGCCCTGACTCCGGGATACTCGTATAATGGCCCTCTTGCCGGTACCATCGATGCCTCCAATATGTGCAAGTGTAACACCGTCACATATTCACTCATAAGCGCGTGTGATGCATGCCAAGGAGAGCAATGGATTAGGTCCGATTCCCATCGTTGTTCTCATATCAATACCCTCGTGGGAGCTTACATATACCGTCATCAGCTGGTCGGAATTCACGTATAATTGCACAAAGACTCTGCCTCCCTCATCGTGAGTCCCATCCGCGGCGGAAAATCTATTGTATTGGCACTGACAATGGGCAAATGACCCGCAGGTTCCCCAATCCTATTCCTTCGGGAACCCGAGTCCCCCAATGGGCTCTCATTGATGTCACAGTTCGTCTTTATGTTTTCTTCATGGCAACATATTCACAGCCACCTTCCGCGGGCAGTCTGGGAACAATTGGGACGCTAATAAGTCCTTTGCAGTCGGTGGTGAGAACCCTCTCCCTATCTTTCTCTCACCATCAATGTATCACACCCACGTCCTGTTTCATAGACACCCCCGAGCAAGTTCCAGGCGTATTACTCGGGTCTTCTGGCCCCACCACCGTTCCGACAACTGGCACCGGTGCTACATCGTCACTCTTTGGCTTGCCCTCCTCGACCGTGGGGCCTACTCCCGCATCCTCGTCAAAAAGCAGTTCAAACACGGGCGCCATCGTAGGCGGCGTCATCGGTGGTGTGGTAGTAATCGCCCTCGCAGCTGTCGCGATCGTCTACTTCATGCGACGGCGGCGTCCAGAAGCGCCGACCTCCGCCGCTCCGCCAGTTTTCGGTGCTACTCAGCCGCCCATGGATGAGATTCAGCAGCATTTAACAACGTATGATGCGAATACGGCGTCGTCTATCCCTGGGACTGTTGGTTCATCTATACCCGGGACACCCGGAGCTCCCATGAAGATCTATGTACGTGTTTCGCTTCTATGTGTGCATGCGTTTTCTTATCCTTTTGACACTCAAGGACCCGAACGATCCATCTACGTTCCCTGGGTACCAAGGAGTTCCGCAGACGCTGAACTCGCCTTCTCAAGGGACCGTACCGTCGTCGTTCTCTGGGTATCAAGGAGTTCCACAGACGCCGACCTCGCCTGCTCAAGAAAGCGTACCGTCGCACAATGGAATGGGAAACTCACTTGCTACAATGCAAACCTCCCGGGTGCAGGGTTACCACGGCTTACCTACTGTCTGATTTCTTCGCGGTTGGAAGCCATCGCATCACGGGAGAAGGCCGAGTCCAGCATGCATAGCGTTATTTTATCCATATGAAAACCGCTCTCGTTTGCATTTGTCAGTTTACAGACTTATAGTTGCGAAGCAGCGCCGGTTATCTTTATACTTTACGGTATATGTATATTCAGAGACAGACGGTCAGCTAAGGACAGGTCAGTTGGAGAGTTTTACGTGACAGTTTACTTACGGTGTCTTGTACATGTCTGGTTCTCGATACGCAGCAAATCCCCGGACCTTTATGGAATAGTGCCGCCGAACATCTCTATGCAGTAGATAGGAGCTTGTTTTGGAATTTAGGGAGTAATTTCCAAAACAAGACACAAATAAACAAATACACCGTCACAATGACTCGGACGTCTCATGTCCCCAACTCTCAACATTACGCGTGATTATGACTTTGTGTCACAAGTATATATAGTCATTTTTTGACATGGTATGTGCTTCCGACACAGCCAGCCACACAGGTGACCCCTAAAGATGAGGGTTTAAGACTTTTAGGAATCAAACCTCTGCTTTATCCGGTATGGCGCAAAGTTCTAAGAGGAGGAGGCGTCGATCTAGGGGTCTACAAGTAGTTCAACAATCATGCGGGACCAGCAGCAGCTTAAAAATTTCCACCACAAGGTAGCAATCCTCCAGAACACGCCCACCTACATACGAAATGTCTCTTCGAGTCGCCGCCGCATTACTCGCGCCCTTGTTTATTTTTTCTGCTTGTGTTGTCGCCCAGGTTACTGCGCCGACTTGCAACTCGACAACGTTCCAATGGGTACGTATCTTGTAGCTCCGACAAAAAAAACTCTGTTATCTGAACCGGCGATGGATGTCATTTTGTTCAGACCTCCAACTCCATGGGCCAAGACCCGTGCACAGTCGTATCGTACATGATGTCAACATGCAGTGGGGGACGTAAGTGTTTTTTTTTTCTTTCTTTTTTCAATGTATTTGATCTTGTGTTCTCATCTCCTCTTTGCAGAATACACTCTTTGGCCGTTGGAGCAGGGATGGGTGTACTATGGCCCAAACGGTCCTGACAACTCCGACTTGTGTGAGTGCAATACCGTCGGGTATTCGCTCTTTAGTGCCTGCGGAGCGTGTCAGGGACAGGACTGGATAACGTGCGATCACATTTATGTCCACCTTTCTCAAATCCCCAGCATCTTATGTGTCTGTTATTAGATGGTCGGAATGGATAACAAACTGCACAAAGACATTGTCTCCCTCTACGTGAGTTTTTTTGTGTGGCGGCGTGCCTTATGAGATGTAATCGATAATGTAGGTTCCCGAACCCTGTCCCTGCTCAGATACGTGTTCCTCAGTGGGCTCTTCTTGATGTCACGGTATGTTTGCCAAACTTTCCTTTTAAGCCACTGTAATCCACGACCCACTTCAGAACGAGAACAACTGGAATGCCAGCACATCGTATGCAGTCGGTGGTGAGCATCGTTACCCCTATCTTCTCTTTTTTTTTTGTCTTTCTTCCCGCGTTACGGTCTCATCAACACATTTTCATATAGACTTACCAGAGCTTGGTCCTGGCGCGATAATCAGCCCATCAGGTGTGTTCCGCGTCCTCCAGGCGCATCTCCTACTAGATCCCTGACACCTTCAAACCCCAGGGAACGGTCATTCAAACACGGGAGCAATCGTGGGTGGCGTAGTCGGTGGTGTTGCAGCAATCTCGATCATCGCTGCCGCGATCTTCTTCTATCTACGACGTCGGCGTTCACGAGCGCGGTCTGCCGCGACTCCGGGCGCTGGTGCATCCCAGTTGCAGGACGAAACCAAACAACCATTGACGGAGGAAGGGACAACTACAGGATCGCCTCCACCTGGGACATCGGTGCCTGGTACACCCGGAGCTCCGATGAGGTTATATGTACGTGTTTAAACTCCTAATTCTTCGTCGCGCTCCTGTTTGTGCTCATCACATGTTGTTTTTATTATTATTGATACCCAGGACCCGAATGATCCAACTACGTTCCCTGGGTCTATGCAGCCATCCATCACCCCTCAAGGACCCGCGCCGGCATACAGTGGGATAGGAACCTCCGTGCCTGCTATGCAAACCTCGGGGCCACAGGGATATCACGGTTTGCCTGTTGTCTGATTTTGCTATTATCGCATCGCAGTGGTGTATCTGGCATGTATAGTACTACTTCATCCCACCTCCTTGATAAAAGTCGTTTCTTTTTTTCTCTTTAAAAAAAGCAGTTACAGTCGCTAGGCAGCGTTTGTATCTTTATTTAGGTGTATATGTATCTATGTATCTACAGATGTCTATAGCCAAAGGACAGAATCGAAGAAATCGCGTGATCGGTACCTCACCTCATTAAGATCTCACTTCTCGGTGCTATACAGTATTATGTTGTATCTGTTGGCTCTAGGTAAAATGGTTTACGCACGAGTATTCTGCAATGAACCCTTGTCTAGGCACGCTCATGTTGTAAACCCAAACGAGAAACAAACAAGCAAACCGAAACATCACGGCGTTTACCGAACTCTGTCCTGGCGCGTAAGTTATCGTGCCAAGATTTGGCCAAGACACCACTAGCATGGCCCAGCCCCATGCCCGCCCCTCCCGCCACTGCACTGCATCTCCTCTCAGTTCATGATGCTCATCACTGTACGAGTACCGAGTACCCAGCAATTTCACGCCTCGTTCTTGGCATACGCATACGATCGGGTTTCAACGTGGATCAGGTATGTCAGTGCGCCCGGGGCATTGCCATTGCGCCCAAGACACATGCACAGCCAGCGCGTGGGAGAGAATCCCCCCAGGCCCTGAAACTGACATATGGTATTAGCACAACAGGCTTAGCGTGACTGCAACTGTATTCCTCTCTGATTTGTGGTGTCAATACCTTATATGCGAATGGAATTGTGATGTAGAGTAAGGTGGTATTGTGTGTTCTTTCTTTGGGGTACGGCGCTAAGTTTCATATTGAACTGAAGGTGGAGCCTCGAGGTTTGAGCGCTTGAATTGAGCGCTGGAGTCTCGACTCGCTCGGATGGTAAGTCATCTGTCGATCTTTGCGCCTCTCAAACGTGGGCGCCCTTACGTGAATGCTAAGCGGGGGAGCTATGGTTGATGGAACCGCATGGAACCTACTAATTCGAGTATAGCCTCTCTGATTTTCCTTTATAAAGGTCCGCTCGACCATTCTGTTCACACGAGGTCCGTCTTTGAGTCCCAACCTTCCGCAGGTTGACCTGTCAGAAATCAAAATGTTGCACTGCGCTGCACCACTCGCATCCTTGTTGTTGTTTTCCGGCTTGGTGGTTGCTGCTGGGATCCATGCCCCGAGTTGTAGCACGTCGTGGAGTTGGGTATGTAGTCTCCCCCCTTCCTTCCGCTGTGACATTATATATGGGCGCTGTCTGATCTCTGTTGGTATTTGTGCTCAGTCATACAACTCCCTTGACCAAAATCCGTGCATAGTCGCAGCGCACCTGATGTCAACCTGCAACGGAGGCTGTGAGCTGTCCTTGCATCTCTAAAGACCTCGTCGTCCTCATTTCTTTCTCTCAGCATTCACGATCAAACCGCTGGACCCGGGATACCAGTACTCGGGCCCAAGCGAAGACGATGACACCGATTTGTGCAAGTGCAACTCCGTCACATATTCCCTCCTTAGTGCGTGTGTTGCGTGCCAAGGAGAAGAGTGGATTTCGTACGGATTTCCCTTCGTTGTTGTTTCTCAATTTACTAAGGGCTTATTACGTATCTGGCCTTAGATGGCCGAAATATACGCACAACTGCACAAATGTTCTGCCTTCCTCGTCGTGAGTTTCCCGTAGCCTCAAGAGAATCCAATGCGTTTGACATTATAAATTGTTGCGTAGGTTCCCTAACCCTATCCCCTACGGAACACGTGTCCCCTACTGGGCTCTCATCGACGTTACAGTGGGTTTATAAGGTTTCTCCTTCGGGAATGCACTAACAACCAAGTCCAGGTTAAGAACACTTGGGACGCTCTCAAAGCTTCCACTATCGGTGGTTAGAATCCTCTTTCTTCTGTCCAAATTCCCCACCTTTCCTCCGTCTGACTTCTTTTTCTTTAAGGCACTCCCGAATTAGGTCCCGGCACGATACTGGCCTACCCTATCCGGTTTATAGGCGATGCCACTCACAAATCGACGGGCTCCGGTATTTGTACATCTACACGGGGAACCGGTTTGAATGGGTGCTCCATCGCGGGCGCTGTAGTTGGCCGTGTAGCAGCATTTTTCGTCATCTGTGGAGCAATCTACTATCTACGGCGGCGGCGACGTCCACGGTCGCAAAGCTTGGGATCCATTGGCGATGGTTTACACCATCCGCCCCAGATGACCCGGAAATCTCCGGAGGACAGGACACCGGTTGACTCTTCGTCCTTGACCGAGACGCTCAAAGCGATGACGAAGCCCTATGTACGTGTTTTTCATTGCCCTGCGTTTTTTGCGCTTGGGCGGTCGCTCGAATTCTCGGGATCTGACTGATTCACACTACGTTCCTTTCTAGAAATCAAAAGGCCCCGCGCAGTGTGATTATGTTTGATCAAGTGGCTCATGGCTCATGATCGTAGAGCGGAATCAATATCAACATACCGCCCATTCTGATCCCGTCTTTGGAAGCCCATTGCACGTGTCTTGTAACGATCATGAACGATACGTTTCACATTTCTTGTCTACGAAATTTTTCAGGTTTATTTTATGGTTGTGGTTACAAGGTGTCGTTGCGTTGCTGTAGCCACCGAGGTGTGGGACAGTGTAATTATAGTAGTGTACATTTATATCCTGATTCGAGGTTGCCGGTTACCCTCTTACCGTGTGTCTATGCTATGTACGCCGTGTAGGATTATCGATAAGTACTTATACTGTACATTTAGGCTAGTCAGTCCGATTTTATGGCGACAGCCGCGACACGTACTGACCAGATGTCGTACGACAAATCAATAAATCAACGGGGTCGGCGCAGGCAGGTCAGCGCCCGTCAATGTTGATCGTCCACGTGCTCTAGTAATTAAGCCCAATCGGGAAAGAGAGCCAGCAGCGCCAAAGGGCTGTGTGCCCTGTCACCCAAATACTTATATACAGATTTATCTGAAAGACTGATAGAGGAAAGTGATAAGGGAAAATGTGCCCACCGCCCAAGGGCAGCATCACTGTACAGCGGCTCTGCCCCGTGTACAGCAAGCACTTGCAGTTCTTCCGTTTTTTTTTCTCCGCTTCGCCTCATGATATTTGTAGTCGATCGCCCTGGGCTGGGCCCCTGGCAGCACAACTCGGCGCCCGAAAAATGAGGCGCCACAAATGCGAGAAAAACGCAAAATTGGGGCTGTATTCGTTCCATTTTTGGTACGGCGCAAATTTTTCAAAAACTACGGGAGAGGCGCCCTGGAAAAAAACGCCGATGATTGATTTCGGGCAGGCTTCACTCCGTCTCACCTCCACAGTTGACGCTGTCTCTGTACCAGTGTTGGTTGTCACTGAGTGGGTGTCAGTTCAGTCGTCGAGGGACAAAGGCAAGACATGAACGAGGTAACACACACAAATAAACTTGCCACAATTAAACATGTACAAATAAGGTCACCCAAGATGGAACAGGAACAGCAGTCTTGGCACTTGGCAATCACTGCGACTCTGTACAGGTTGTACAGTACATACTGCATTTACTTGGTATGTGGCGTAGGCATAATCATAATACTTCACTGACAGAACCCCTCATCACATGCACAAGGCTCAGTCAACTAAAAATGATAGCCTTTGAACGGGGTGCGGCGTGCCCGTTTCGCCCAGACTCGAACCCACCCATCACCCACAACGCTGTCAGACAAGAATGTCACTCCGTGTCCTCCTAGTCTCTGTGCCACTCGTGTTCTTGTTTCTACCTGGATTTGTTGTCGCCGTCGTGATTAATGTGACGGCGGTCTGCACCTCGCCGTCCTACTCTTGGGTACGTATGTGGTTCCGAAACCGATAACACGTTTTGTGGTTCTTATCTAATCTGATGGCATTGTATCCAGACTTTTAACTCTCTCGGCCAAAGCCCGTGCGTAGTCGCTGCAAACATGATGGCTACATGCTACACGTGTGAGGAGCATCATCGTTTGCGTGCACGGCATTGTGGCCTCATCTCCTTTGTAGCTTATGTTCTCCCTCCGTTGGCGCCGGGACATACATATGGGGGCCCGGACCATGATAACTCCAACAAGTGCGATTGCAGTACAGTTGGATTCTCGCTCTTAACTGCATGCGTCGTATGTCAGGGTCAGATACCATTTTCGTGCGATCAAATTTTGTCTTCTCAATTTCCGCGGGCTTATGATCTATTTCCTTAGCTGGTCTGAATTTGTGGCCAATTGCACATCTACTTTACCGCCTTCGCAGTGCGTTCCTTCTGGCGGGTCGAGAATCTATTGCATTTGACATTGTAATTGGTCTCCAGGTTCCCAAACCCTGTACCTTCGGGAGTATATGTTCCTCACTGGGCTATTCTCGATGTCACGGTTTGTTTCACGTTCTTTTTAACAGTACCGTAATAACAGCATGCACACTCCAGAACGAAAACCATTGGAACCCCGATGAATCGCGTGCCGCTGGTGGTGAGCATCATCTACCTTGCGTTCATGTCCTTCCCGTCGTTACCGTCTCACACCCACTTTGATATATAGACACTCCTGAGTACGGTCCTGGAGCGATTTTTGGCCCGTCAGGCGTGTACACGTCGAGCATCTCCTCCGCGGGCGCAACTTCCACAGAGTCCCCAGCTCCGAAGGGCCGTAGTTCAAACGGTGGCGCAATAGCGGGTGGAGTCGTGGGTGGTATAGCAGTGGTCTCCATTACCGTTGTCACGATCTTTTATCTACGACGACATTCACGGGCGTCGTCCACCAGATCCACCATCATTGATTCATCCCGACCACACATGGATGAAATCTCGCAGCCAGTGCCAAATGGAGGGACGGATGGGCCATCGTCGATCAGGACGTACACCCAGGACGTGCAGAATGAGCAAACTACGTTCCAGGGGCACGATGGTGTACATTCGGTGAGCCCCCCTCCAGGATATACATTATCGCACATCGGAGCAGGAAGCAACCAAGCCAATATGCACACTTCGCTTCCCCAGACCGGGGGATATCATGGCCTCCCCATGCCCGCTGTCTGATCTCGCTTTCGAAGTCACCGCAAGATTCCAGGACGGATGAGCATTATAATGCTTCTTCATTCTTTCCCGCCTTCGGCCTGCTGTTTTTTTTGGTTAGTTGTGGTTGTAACCGTTCATTACGCTACTATGGCCACAGAGGTGATTTTGGACACGAAGGGCGATGACCTTGCCAATGAACAGTTGATCATGTTCGAATCGATGACTCTCACGGTCAGTGACGTGGCTGAGTTCTAATGACTCCTATACTATTGTGATTTGCAAGGCATAGTTCCATACTTGGTACGGCGCAATACCGGGATAAGGGAGGCACCCGAAAGCGGTGGATCTAGGCGCAGCCCTTACCTCGAGGTCATATGGCTGACTTCAGCGCATCGCGGCCGCCGCATGGTAGTACCGGAATACTTCAGAGCCACTGGCCGGAATTCTCTTCACAGAGGGCGTCTATCTGTCCTTCAAAACGGTGCATCTGAGCGTCTTCCTATGTCCCACCTAGACCCTCCCGCACCTCTGGATGGAAGATGTCCCCCCGAATCCTCTCAGTCGCTC
>QLOU01001063.1:0-10879 GCA_003313715.1 Russula abietina
AGGATAAGGAAGGAGGCATACCTCAAGATTCAGCCTATCGGGTTCGTACTCAATTTCCTCATCCATGTCCATCTGCAACGGGTCCACAGGCTCCTCCTTGACTCTACTGGAGGAAGTTGGTTCATCAACCTGCACCAAGGCCCGCTCCCTCGCCCGATCCGCTGCCGGCATCGTTGGCGGCAACTTCGCTGACACCCCATTCTCCAATGCCGCCGCAGTTTCAAGAACAGCAGTTGACACTGGAGTAGCAGCAGCGGGCACGGGAGCAGGAGCGGCAACACTCGCGGGTGCGGAACGGCGGTACGCATTGATACGTGTTTGAAAGGTTTCATCTGAGAATGCCTGTAAGTTCGCGACGATGAGCTCTGCAATAAGCGCGACGGGGAGTGTTGTGAAGTCGAATGCAGCCAGGAGCGCAGTGGCGTCCGCATTAGGGTCAGCCTCGACCTTCTGGCGCTTCACCTCTTCTTCGCCCTGGACTGTAGTGGATGGTGGACGTTTGCGGGAATCTGCCTGAGCCTGTGTTGCCATAGCCCTACGCGTTCTCTCGTCTGCTGCGGCTTGTTCCATGCGTTGGGACTGCTTTGTGAGAGCATCGTTGATATCGCGCGCAAAATTTGCGCCAGCTGGCGAACTAAGATATCGCTTGAGAGACGGCAAACGTGGACGGGTTTCACAGAAACGCGCACCGTGATATATGTGTTAAAAGAATGCGAACAGACTTTTCGACACTTCTGATAGTAGTGAAAGGAAGCCCCTGAAGAGGAGCGGGAGTCCATAATGTGAGGGAAGATACTATAATCTGGACGAATCCAGGTCGCAGTTTAACGAGACTTGACCAGCTGTTTAGAATGGCGGATATAAGGTCCGGGTTTCTAACAAGGCAAAGAAGCATGAGCTATATAGCGACCCGAACCCACTGGTCTGACATACTGTTTCGTGTAAAAATCGGTGATTAGACGCTGCAAGAGAGTAACGCCTTCGGTTTCGAGAGCAGCGGCGACACTGATAAATGGGTGGTCTCCGGGGATATTCGAGAGGTTTGGGTCATTTTTGTTTTGCAGCTTTTTTGAAGGGAGAGGGAGGGGAATAACAACGAGAAAATAGACATCTTCGGTTCTGCAGAGTACGTGCAAACACGAAAGATCACACTCACCCTTGGGTCTGCGATGCCGCGCGACTGCACTAGTATAACCCTCTGCAGGAATTTGACAGCGGCAAACTGCACGCCAGCTTGCGCATCCGGCGCCCACATTAATTCGATGATCCGGTTCTTCGCGCGCGTGAGCGTGTCCCACTGCACCCGTTCATTCTTATTCGCACATCTGTAAATCGAAAGCGAGACAAGGGGAAAACATTAGTCCTTGGAAAGACCTAGGTCTTGTCGCGTGACGCACATTCGACGAAAGAGAAGCGGGTATGCACCCGCCAAGGTTTGCACCGCGATTTTGACGGTCCAGGCGACACCATCATTCAATAGACCCGCCAGTACATCCAGAGACTGCACCGCAACTAAAAATTTCGAGAGAGAAAACCCCCCAAAAAAATTGATTGGGAATAAAATGTACGCCCGTCAACGAAAATGAAAACAATTAGCATATACGAGAAAGTAAAAGAAGAGGAAAAAAAAATTGGAAAAATGGAGCACACGCACGATTTGTACGCGCCTCAAC
Source organism: Russula abietina (assembly GCA_003313715.1). Lineage (NCBI taxonomy): Eukaryota > Fungi > Basidiomycota > Agaricomycetes > Russulales > Russulaceae > Russula > Russula abietina. The sequence goes on from QLOU01001063.1 coordinate 1,674, forward strand.
CGACAGCGGTGCGCGCGCGATCCCAAAATGCAACAAGTCTAGTACCCAACGTTTGAGGAGCGAGTCGTTCGAGCCGGCGGCGGTCTTGAGCAGCGTGCTGCAGAGGATCGGAATCGGGTGCGGTTGAGCTTCCAATGTTTCGCGGAGGGCCGCGAGCAAGTCCGCCTGCTCTTTTGAATCTGCGGGTACGCTGAGCGCGGCTGTGAGTGCCTGCAGAGGGTCCATCGACACTACTGTTGCTGTGAACTGTGGAGACAGACAGGTGTCCGCTCTGAGATGATCTCTGGCGCTGCTGCTGCGGCTGCTGAGCGCTGAGCTGATGGTACTGAAGAAGAGGCTCAAGGACGGAGACGACGATGAGCGGCGTTCGGTTTAGACGTCGCCTTTTTTCCTTCGCGATCCGCGGTTTAGGTCCGAGAAATGCAAGGGAGATGTTCTACTGGCTCTATGCTCACGGGGCCTCAGCTTGACAAGGCTGTGGTTGGCTCTCTCTCCCTTGCTCTCGCCCGTACACTTTGGGCGGCCCGGAGTTTGAATCTTGCACCACAGCTTTCGTCAAGACATCATATCATATCATGGTAAGAGTCCCATTTCCGCAGCTCATCTCAGCTATATACTCGTTTCCTGAACATATGGAACAGGCTGCACAGCATTCACAAGGTATTCAGACCCTCCTTGAGGCCGAGAAAGATGCGGCAAAGGTTGTGCAGGAAGCTCGCCAATGTGCGTAACCAACTACTCTACTTTACTCTTGAGTTATTCATGTTATCACTTCTCACAGACCGAGTCAAGCGGTTGAAAGATGCACGCACGGAAGCCGACGAGGAAATTAGGGCGTATCGCGTGGCAAAGGAACAGGAATTTTCTGCTTTCCAGAGTTCCGTAAGATTCTGTTTGGAGCGCCTCCCCTCCCCACTCACTTACTTGGCGTACCCTTCCAGCATGCTGGATCAACACAAGATGCGCAGTCAGTTATCGATAAGGATACAGAGGAAAAGTTGGCACAGATTTCAGACGCATATGACACGCATAGGGATGATGTGCTCAGGAAACTACTCGACCGCGTCGTCTTAGTCCAACCGGAGCTCCATCGTAATTTAGGAAAGCAGCAATGACCATTTGTTCTCGGACTAGCTGAATAATTGCAGATGCAGTGTAATAATGTACAAATCCCAGATGCGCTTAACTGCGACACCCATCAAAAATGATAGATAGCACCCAATAACCAATAACCCATGCCAAAATAGATTACCACACCACACCAAGTTCCGGCAAGATCGTCAAGAAAGCACAACCATGCAAACCAAGATCCTACGCCCATGAACCGAAAAAAAACGAATAGAAACAAAGAGACCAAGTCAGAGAGAATGCAAGCATGTCCAACAACCTCACAGCTCATTCGCAAGCCAGTCCAGCCCCACCGGCATCGTCGATTTTGAACCACGGGACAGCGCGGATGGTGACGCTGTAGCCTCAGACGGGCCTGCAACTGGCTCCTTGGGGCCATCTGCCATTCGTAATGCCATCCACGGAGGAGTGGGTGATGTTGGGCGTTCTGCCATCCCAGTTTCTGGGAGCAGATGTGACGGGGGTTGAGGCTGAGGCCCCCATGATTCGAGCAACCCAGATGATTTCAATGATGGGAGGGACGGCGCTGAACCCGAGGCGGCTGGCTCAGCAGTGGTGATGCGGTGCTTGTTGTATGAGCTCCTTAACGAGCTGAAATATGTCCCAGATGAGGCAGTGCTTGATGAGTCACTGCGATCTTCGACACGATCCACGTTCGCCGTGGAAGGTGTTGACGGTAAAGGTGGTAGGGTTGGACGCGTTGCCAATGCCTCCGCCAATGGCATCCGAGACCCACTTGGGAATTTTGTCGGGGGATCCATCCCACAGACTTGTCTGTACTCTCTCGCCCACGCTTGAACTTGCGGGTGATTGCCCATGCCAAACTTACTCAACGCCTGAATTAAACGTGATCGTCAATTCAAAATCTGAGATGAACTGCGGATGAGCTCACTAAGATGATCGCCACTACTGATTTGAATTAGTATTGCAATACCATGTGAAATCAGGGGTAACATACCAAGGACACTATTTTTTGTTCTATTCCCAAGTTTCGTTCCGATCAGCATGAGGCGATCACGGGCCCACTCGCGGCAACTGTTCACAACGGCACTTGATTCACGCGCTTTCGTCTTCCAAGCCGTGTGAGTCAGAGAAGCGTACGCGAAAGAAGCGTGCCCTGGGCGTACCTCTGAGAGCGTAAGGACGCACCACGCATACAGCGTGTGCATCATGAAATAACACCACGCGCCGGTATTCGAACTTGTCTCGAACATCGCAAGGTGGTGTGTTGTATTCTCTTCGCCAAATGAGACATGATCGGTGAGGGACGACTCCCACGCCTGCCAGCACGTCAAGCGGACAGGGATAACAATAAAAAAGAAATTAATGGAGTGATCAGTTTTGACTGAAATTTAACCTCCAATACGGAAGGCACACCGAAAGTTCTTGTTCGGCCTCTTCTATGACCACATTTGTTGAATCATGCGCGGTATGCCGAACTGTGGTAGTACAGAGACAAGGATGAGAACAAGACACATGACAAAACTAGACGTACTACCTGCGGCGTTTAAGGTTCCTTCGAGGCGGCCATATACTGAGGCGATACGGAGAAGATGGCCATATTCGGACACATATTGCGTACGTGGCGCGGACAGGTGCAAATACTCTACCGGTAGGCGCCCAACCAATTAATCAGAATTACAGAGAACAAAAGCGTGGAGAGTAAACAAACCCGGTTGATTACTGTGCCCGCCAAATTCGAAGCTTGCCTCATCTACAGGGAGACGCAAGTTTAAGTCCGTGGGAATAGGGGGCGCCGGTATTTGAAAGAATGAGAAGGCGGTGAGATGCATCAATCTGATATACCAGAATGCGCGCCGGGCGCACTCGCGGCCAATTGTGTCAAGCTCGAAACTCGTTGTGGGAGCCGAAACCAGACTACCGTGATATTCATCCTGAATATGGAGGTCTTCCTTCAAGATTGTCAGGGCAAGTTCTACGAGGCAACACGAGTAAGTGGCGACGTCATCGCGACCGAGACCGGAGGAAGTTCAGGCACTCACGGTGATGAGTACTAGGGGAAGGCCAAGGACACGATAAGAAAGATTGATGAGATTCAAGCAGACAAAGCGCCTGGACAGTCATGAGATTACGGTCCACTCGTAGCCGACCGTGCGAATCGAACATGAGTTCTTCGGTTGTTTTTGCGTATGGCAGACCAGCAGACCGATGCGGATCTGTCCGTACAGCAGGGTGCTTAGAGAAAGTGGCGGCAAGAGCACATAACGCGTATAATAAATATGGAGGAATGCGTCCTAGGCAGACGTCAGCCATGAAGGTGGGTTGGTGGATGAAAAGTCGGTGAGGATGGCAATGCGCAAAGAATACTAGGTTCGTGGGTAAGTGAACCTGAGGGGAAAAGGAAGAGGGACGAATCACGTACAGTTCACAAGCTCACGGACGACGGGGACCTCGAAGCGAGCGGGTGCAGGTGTGGATCGCGACGCGGGAAGGACAGGTGTCTGAGAATCTGGGGTTGGGAATGAGGAGATGGACCCCACTCGAGGTCGTTTCAAAGAGTCAGCGGGGTCATCTCGGGCGTCTGAAGGGGCTTGTGGTGACGTCAAAGTTTCCACGCGTGTAGAAGACCGGCTGTTCGTGGAAGCAGAGAGCGACGATTCCAAGTAAGAATCTTTTTGTAGACGGCGTCGGGAGTGAGTGGGCGCAGGCCGGGAGGGCTTGTCGGATTTTGACGCTAGTGGTGCGGGGACAGGTCGGCCAGAAGCGTCTGTGTATGTACAATCTTTGGCGGCAAAATAACTAGCGAACGCAGCGGATCATTAGGATAGAAAGAAATGAAGGCCCGAAGAGGGAACCGTGAAGGCAAGATACGTACCAATTGCTACAAGGCGCTTGATATATATGGTGTCAGGACAGGAGCATAGAGGAGCAAAGAAGACGAGGAAGTGGAACTGACCTGTACCGTCGCATCTCCGTTTGCTCTTATGGCAAGCATCACAGGCCTGTTGGACGCGTACAAGAGGTCGATAAATGGAGTCAAGGAAATATAATAATAACCGTATACGGACCTTTGCAAGACGCTTGCGCTTTGGACCCTTGAGGAAAGATATCTTGAAGGGGTCTGGTTCGTCTGAAGACCTAAAGGAAGACTGGGAAGGAGGGGGCATTGAAGACTGTCTGTCCGCGGGGAAACGATCCAAGGGAAAGCGGTCCATGAAGGGAGTCAAACAAGGGGGAAGGGGAAGGGACAACGCTCGGTCGTCACGGACAGGGACTATAAGTGGTTCATTAGGCGGGCGCGCGGTCACCTTCGCACCGGTCGACATATCTTCCTCCTCCCGAGATCTAATCGACACTTATCATCCCCACTTACAAGTCCTAAATAATATATATTCAACATCTCCTTCCGCCGCCGACGCCAGGAGAATGATCTATCCCTTATCTGGTACCTTCCCCGCTTCGCCGCCGGCTTTGCGAGATTCGGAAGCATTTCTGCTTTCCGCGGTTCATCCATCTCCGGCAACTTATCCGTCCTAATCTCAAGGTTATATACACTTATCCCCCAACGATCAAGACGCATCAACACCTCAGTACCTCTTCTTTTTTTTTCTTTCTTTCCCCAGATATCTACCGCCGGCTCCCGTAAATAAACCCCCCGCGGCTCACCATCAACCGCCGGTCAGTGTCGGACTGATGTCTTGTCGTCACCGCAAATGTCAAACATCCCCCCAAGTTTGATCTTTAGTTCGATCACTCCATCACCCGGATGTGACCGATCGAGCATGACATGTGCATGACACATGATCGGTCCCGAACTTATCCAACGACTGTTTCAACTTGATCTACAATACATCTTTTGCCATCGCCCTTTAGGCGATGCGATGCACCAAATACCTCAACACAATCCACCTTTCGGACGTACCGATGATGCCTAGTAACCGAACTGCGAACACGTTTTCTTCCGAGGCGCCCCCTGCAAGCGGGCGCGTTCCTGTGTTTTAGTTTTTCGTTTCGTCCGCGGATATTATTATCCCGCCGACCCCCTGTCGCATTTGTGGCTTGCTCCTTTTCCCCGCTTTATTGGATAAGCTAACTTGATGGCCAATCAATCATCTCTGTACAGTACTGCATGCACCGCTAAAGCGGGATCGATTCCAAGCTGTGGTCACAGTTGTGTAGCAAGTCACTGTATCGCTTGCTGGCAATGCTCATTGCGTTAACAACCGCTTACCATCTTCGGGATACGACCAGCAAGTCCCAACGAGGCATAGGCACGGTGCGTGAAGTCAATTCAACAGGGTCTCAGGAACAACTTCGGTACTCTGTATTGGTATCCTAAGGGTCGTAGAAACACGTCATTATACGCGTGGTGACTAGGTGACTCGCTCAGACCCACGCTGATGCGCTGATGATCGAGGTAAGCCAATCACAAACACAAACTGGTGTCATCGAATCGACCCAACGTGCCATTCACTTACGCACAGACTAAGCGCGATCGGGAAACGGTGTGGGATAAGTACCCCAAATGCCGTAGAGATTCTCAGCACACAACTCGCTCCAACGCTGGCCGACGAATATTGTAGAGCATGAGGCGGGGGAGACGAAGACATTACATTGACAAAGCTTTACTCTAATCGAACAAACCGAAGCCCATATCGTCATCGGACTCTTCCTGTACAAGCGGGAAGTGAAGGTTAGACAGAGTGGCAAGATACAAAATATTAAAAAGTAGACCTTCTCTTCCTCCTTCTTTTCTTCCTTAGCCTCAGCAGCTGCGTCAGCAGCACCTCCACCAGCAGCAGCGGGTGCTGCAGCGACACCTCCACCACCAGATGGTACCTGTACTCACGATCGAACATGTCAGCTAAGTGAGCCCCATGATTACTCGAAAGTACGTACAGAGGCCAGCTTGCCAGAACCCTCGGCTACGAGCTATAGAATGGTATGTTGACTTTGTCGCGAGGGTAGAGGGTTAAAGAACGCACGGCATTGATGTCTTTCCCATTAAGCTCGGAAATAAGGGAGTCGAGTTTGGCCTTTTCAACTTCAATACCAACAGATTGGATGACCTTTGTAACGTCAGCAGCTGTTGGCGACTCGTTTCCAGCAATCTTCAAAAGGAGGTAGGCAGCGATGTAACGCATCTGTTAATCCGAGTCAGGGTCCCAAGAGGAGAATACGGTCGAAAGTAGATACTTTTTGGTTGTTTCGGTTCTGCAATCGTACCGAGATGGGTAGCCACAAATCACTACAGCCATCCCAATCAGAGAGGAGCTATATGCATACTCGGGAAAGCTCACGTTTAATCCGCGATGGGAGGACCTGTGGATTCTATCCGTACGTGTTACGAAGTGATATCAGCCCGTCGCAGCAGAATTACAGTGGCTTGTCTACTGTACATGTAATAATTTAAACTTTGCGCCACCTTATGCCAATTAAGACTCCGATTGAACTCAACTTGGGTGAACGTCAACAGTCAAAGTCGACATTCAGCAAGCCCCAACGTATCACCATGGTGTGTGCTGTCATTGTAGCCCAGTACGTTCGTAACGTATAAACTCTAGGCCGATTCAAATGTCACCGATCCGCAAGTCGCTGCAGATCTCAAGAAGAAGCGCACGTTCCGCACATTCTCATATCGCGGAATCGAGCTTGACAAGCTCCTCGATCTGAGCAACGAGGAGGTGCGTTGACAATCAATTGTAGCCATTTAACTCCCTGATCTCCTCTTCTCTATAGTTCGTTGAGGTACGAATTCATGTTCAATTGTTGGTCGACCAGCAAGGATGTAATTCTTTGTCTGCTTAAGATGGTTCATGCCCGCGCACGCCGTCGGTTCCAACGTGGCCTAAAGCGCCGCCCCATGGGTCTCATCAAAAAACTGCGCAAGGCGAAGAAAGAGGCACTCCCGAATGAGAAGCCGGCTGTGGTCAGGACGCATCTGCGTGATATGATTATCGTTCCCGAGATGATTGGTTCTGTGGTCGGCATTTATAACGGCAAGGTGTGCCCATCGGTGGGTCTAAGAGTAAGATGTCGATGCTGAATGGTTTCCCTCTCTAGGTCTTCAATTCTGTCGAAATTAAGCCAGAGATGGTCGGCCACTACCTTGGGGAATTTTCTGTCTCGTACAAGCCTGTCAAGCACGGTCGCCCTGGTGTCCGTATCCCTTATTTTTATGTGCTTTTTCCAGCTGACCATACTGAAACAGATTGGTGCAACACATTGTAAGTTATTTGTTGAACTCATAACCTGTGCTATTCATCACTTTCTGTCGGTTTGTGTCTCCACAGCATCTCGGTTGTACGTGTTTCCGTGTCCGTTTCAGCTCTTGGTGGCTCACTTTTTTTCAGCATCCCCCTCAAGTAATTGCACACCCTTGTATTTTCCTTACACTATGACGCCTATTGCACAAAAAAATCATGCGTTACTATGTGTTGTTCTCATACCGTTCGCTGACCGTGAGATTGTCGCGCGGTCCGACGCAACATATATCCTCGGGCACCGCCTTTTGTCTCCCGGCGGCTCCCCACCTTGAGTATAGCTACACCGAGTGTCTGGATTGACTGAGAAACATATTGAGGTGAAATCGCACCAGCGGTACATAATGTCTCAGACCGCTTTATAGTCCAAACCTGGCTCACTTGACTGGTTGTCAACGATCTCGTCGGCTTTCTGGGAATTCTATCTTCCCAGTTCACATTTTGTTATCGCGGCAGTCCGCACACCACGCGCCACGGGAATTACTTTGTTATTTCATGCGGCTACACAGGAGCCGAAAAGGGCGCATGGGATACATCAGGGATGGCGAGGGTATCATGAATAATTGCCGAGGAAAAAAATAAGAGGAAGACTGGTAAAAAAGGGGTGAAGAAAAGTTCTTTTGTCCATCTTTCGTAAGTGTGCAGTAAACAAGGAGTGGTGGGTTGGGGGCCAGATTGTTAGGACAAGAAGGGAAGAAGTGGTTTACAGATATGATGACACAAAGAAGAGAGGGAAAAAAAAAGATAGACGCAATGTGACGTGACGATGACCAGAGACCCAGGGAGATAGCCCCCCTCTTTCCTGCATGTAGCACTGAAACAGCTAGCCCAGCCCAGCCAACTTGAGCAACGTGCGATTCGTTTTCTGCGCACAAAAGTTGGTGGCGTCATAAGCCTAAGAAAATTCATCTCAACTCAGCTGCGCTGTCGTAGCTGAACCGGCGTCACAGGCCCGTGCCCATTTGGCGCGGGGGTGTAATTAGGTGTAGACGGCGCTAGATCCCCGCCACCGACTCTGAGAAAGCTCGCCGAGGTTGGTCGGGACGACGGCGGGAGCGGGGGGAGCTGGGGTGGACGTTGTGAGTTCGTCGTCCATTCTGCCGCGTCACGATCGGGAGCTTGGTGAAATTGGTCGCTGTTTGAGGAGGGCGGCATGGGCTGCGGCGGGGGCAGTCTCGGTTGTGGCGTTTGGATCATCATGCCACCCTGAGAGAAGGATGTCGAGGATGCTCCTGGTGGGGGAAAGGAGGCGGGCACGTGGGGTAGGTTAGGTTGTGGAGACTGTTGTCGCGACTGGAACCCGTTCCGGATATTTATTTCAGATTGGGCCGGGGGTAACGAGCCCAAGTTCGGCCTATCGATTCGCCCTGATGACGGTCCATTTCTGCAATGACGAATGATGGATTGTTCATAAGTTGATCGAGTCATAGTATTCAAAGAGGTAATAGAACCTACCGTGAGTCCAGCAGATCTCCTGTCCTGTTCAGATGGGCCAGGTTGGCATTGTTAGAATTGAAGGGCGAGGCGGTAGAGACAGGTGACATCAGGGGCCCAGTAGAGCGACCACTAGACTTCTGACGCATGTAAGTCTCACACTTCTTCATCAAGTCCTTACTGGGAAGTTCCATGCAATGAGCAAAATATTCTTGATCATGTATGAGCGGTAGAAAGTCCTCAGGAACGACAAATATTTCGTCCTGGTTCTCTAACAGCTCCGTCACCACCCTTATGACGCCGAGGCTTGATTCGAGCGCAGGGTCACGGCCAGGCGTGAACAGAATGCTCGGACCTATGACGGTCGCGAGGTTCAGAAGGTCCATCTTACTTCCAGTATCATCCAGACTGTGCGCGAAA
>QLOU01001067.1:0-25092 GCA_003313715.1 Russula abietina
TTGTACTTCCAAACGGAACCATCACCAATGTGACTTCAAAGGACGAAGATCTTTGGTTTGGACTGAGAGCGAGTAGAGAACCTCGATACAGATTGGTTCCGTTAAGTGCACCAATGGCAGGGAGGGATGAATAATTTTGTACGCTTCCACAGAAAGCGTCAGCTCCACCTGTTGGTTTATTCATCGTCGATAGGGAATTGTGACCAAATTCGTCCTCGAGTCGCACCCTCAAACTGACGTATGGGTAAGTTGACTATAAACATTTCCTGATCACATTGGGAACTTACTCGAAATCTGGAAGGGAGGCTCGCGTTTTTACGACGAGAGCCAACTGGATGCAATTAAGAAAGCGCTTTTCAAATACGATCGGAACAACGATACCAAGGCTGCGTCTGGCGTTTCCCTGAGTTATTCTTCGGATCAGGTATGCTCTGTCATGTCGCATTACTGTTGTTTTGAACTGATAATGTTACAATAGTTCTTGGTCATTGTTTATTTCTTTTACGATGCGCCTACTCCTTCGGGAGTATTCGACGAACTCTTGGCGATCTCAGCTATTGGGGGGAATGTGTCGACAAGATCGTTCTCAGACTATGTTCAAAGTCTGGGTCCTCCGAACGACTTTCATGGGCATCGGTTAGTAGTTCATTCCGCTATGTGGTGGAATATGAGTTGACCAGGTATATTCAGCATCTTTTACCATGACGCGCCGGTGACTCGCCATTCGCCTGCCGTTTTCGACGCGTTTGTGAATCAAACCAAGGTCAAGTCCCTCCCTACAGCCTGGGATCGGATTATAAATACGTTCACAGTTCTGGGGAGAGCGCCTTTATGCTCAAGACAAAAACGTAACCGTGCTTTCGCTCCTTGAGACCTTCGACAAAGATCTGTTCTCGCACGGGAAGGATTCTGCATATCCGCCGGACCGTTCACAGGCTGTCTTCCCCTCTCTCCTCACCGTCCAGTGGTCTGACAGCTCGCTCGACGGCAGAGTGGCTTTTACTTTACGCAATTTTGCAGACGAAATCCGGGATGTTGCCCTTGCAGATGGGCAGAATGTGTCACACGCAGCGAAATATGTGAATTATGCGTTATTTGGCACGCCGCTGGAGGACATTTATGGCGGGAATGTTGGGAGACTCCGGAAGATTAGAGCGGTGATAGATCCGGAAGATGTAATGAGCCTTGCAGGGGGTTGGAAGTTCTAGATTAGGCTGCGCAGCTTTGGACTCGTGACATAACCTTACTCATTAGAGTGTATTTGCAGTAGGCTTTTTCTTATGCTCGGCTCAAAAAACACTACCCGAACTAGAAAAAATTCCCTTAAAAGGTTCGGAATTTTCTTAGTGAAATTTAAAAAAGCCTACTGCAAATACACTCTATTCTCATTCTCCTGGCATTCAAGTTAGTGACACCTGGGGCACGTGGGAGATCATTTTCACAGTTGCAAACAACATGGCACCTGAGTTTTACCTGTGTAAATGGAGATTAGAGAACAGAGACCAGAGAAGGGAACGTTCACGATGTGAGCTTCAACCGCAGAGGCATCGTATCATGTTTCAGCACCTCCAAATCTACCGTTGCTATCTTCTAGCGCCATGCATTCCGCTGCGCATCTCAATAGACCCTACCGACAGTCATCGCAACTACTGGGCTTCTGGGCCAGGCTTCAGCTCATCCGTCCGTGCACTACTGTAGTTCTCCCACCTCCGTGTGTTACGCGTTACGACCCGCACATGACTCTCGCGTTATTCTCAACTAGCACTCGCCCGTGCAATGCACGGGCAAAGCTACTATTAAGTTTTCAGCCAATCACAAAGCCGTTTTGTCTAACCAGTCAGATTTGAAGGTTCAAACCCCCGTCGTTTATAATATAGAAGATAGGTTGCAAAGTACTGCGAGGAGACGAGCGAAATGGGGACTCTGGGGAGGGAGCATGGAGATAGGGTGTGGTGCACACAAAAGCGACGGGGATACGTAAGTTTCCGGCTCGAGACGAGCATGGGCACGTCCGCCATTACTCTCAGGGTTCATTACGTTTATTCTTAGATTCTGAGCCGCCATGTTCAATGCGAGGGCCAACTGCAGTTCTCAGGTCATATGCCTCGCCGAGAGTCATCGTCGTTGCCCACCATCTGGCGGATGATGGGCAGCGGCGATATTTCTCGGCTTGCATCATTCTTCCGAATTGAATCCCAGTAACTCGCTCCTACGAAGTCTCTACCACCGCCTTCAGAAAGCACTTCATTCCCCACAACATATCTCACCCTCCTCCCGACCTCTAACTCAAGGGTACACGAGTACTAGTGGATTCGAATCCACAACTGGTCTTGGTACGAAAAACCGGACGACGTCGGTGTACCCCATGCGTTTAATGCTCTCGCAGGTCGAAGGCGGCATCCTCATCCTCACCCTCACCAAAATCTCAATATCCACCCGTCTCGCTGACCAGAGTCCCACGTCCCGCAAATCGAACGTCCCTCGGCCGAATGGGTTCGTCGCGTCCTATTCGGCCGTCCCAGTCATCGTCAGTGAGCGAGTAAGTCCTCCGATCCAAGGCACAATTTCCAAGTCCCCATCCGAGATACGTACAGTACTCCCGAGGAGACAAACAGGACCTGCCATAGCCTTCTCCAGCCAGAAGCATCATACCGAACCAGTACCGAACCTCGCGCTTAGTTTGACCAACTCCGTCATCAGGGCCATCAGGCGGGTAACTTATGAATCAAAAGTCACCGTGAGAGTACTATTTCTAAACGATGTGACACCCTTGATCAGGCACCACCCGAACTTTGGGCTCGTCACGGTGTAGCTTTGGATTCCTGCACTTTCACCGGGGCAAGTTCCCTGTCGGTTGTAGGTTCTTGAGTTAGAACCCACGGACGACAGGGAACCTATATACCACATCGGGCGCCTCTCTTCAATCAATCACGGCAACGCAAGCACTGACAGCGAGCGACATCGCCGTCGACGCTCATCCCTACTTCATCGCCGACCGCACAACCCAGCCCAACACTTCCAGCCCCGGTTCGCAATTAGCTTCTTCCTTGCCCGGCCACGGCCACCCCCGTCCCTCACCTCTTGGGTACCCCCAAGAACGGGTTTAGTTGCGGAGAGTCTCTTCTGGGGCGCCTTGGATGCAATGCAGACAAAGCGGCGAGGTGGACCATGAGCCTGCATATACTCACAAGGTGTCGTGAAGTTGTTTTTCGGGTTCGTTCTAATGCATGGATTTTTGACTTTTGTGCTTCTTGAGATGATCGTTACGCAAAAGGATGCTGACCGAGTCGTCTGCTTACTTGATCCACTGTAGGGGTCCTGGTATCATTGCATTTTCCCACCCTTCAGTTGTCACAGGGACCGGCCCCCATCCTCTCCCGAGCGCAACATCATGATGTGGCGATAGACTTTATCAACGTAAGCGCGGGTTTCATTCCTCAATTCGCCTTCAACCTTTCACGTAAGGTCTTGAGGTGGAGGAAACATATTGATATTCACACCCAGATCCGTTGGGGGCACCTTATTACCCCCACCGGATCGCGGCTCGTTGCCGTTAACGCTTCGCGGCCGGCCTCTCCTTTGGGAATTCTTTTTGGTATTACGTTCACATGGTCGGCCAGAAGCCTTCGAAAAGCATGATTCCCAGACCTTCTGTGTACTAGTAATCAGATCGCGAATGCCGTGACGGTTGCCGTCTCTGGCGCATCCCAAGTATTTTCCTCCCATGGGTAAGGGTGATACTTGTGATGGCTAATCAAGCTCGATCAAGCTTCGCATGAGTATTTGATCGACATGTCGCTTCGAAGCATAAAGACTTTGTGAGTTTCCTCCTTTCACATGTAAGTGATAGAGCACCTGCACCTAGAGACTCCGTCTGCGTAAACATGCGCTGCAAGTGACTGATGGATGAGCCTGTGGATGAGGTCAAGATTCACATATTCACAGCTCACATAGTGCTTGCACGAGTCCTCTAGGAACAGCCGAACAACGTCTGAAGGTGTCCACCTTCGGACACGAATGATCAGCAACCGCGTCGGAATTCGTGTCGCACGACTGTGCAGAAGCGCGAAAAAGTGTTTTGGTGTTCGCAGTAGACCCCTATTCCATTCCTGGGCGACACGTGCAATTCCTGCAGCAAAAGGCAAAGAGGTCTGTCATCACCTCCTGTTCTGTATTTAACAGTCGGTTCCCCTTAACGGATTGCTCATGGCCTTGGCACTGTTTTTACTCTACTCATTCTCTCTAGTATTACTTTCTCTAGCATATGACGGCCAGCAGGATGTTTTCGACCTCTTGGCTACTATTCACAATGCTACTGACACGCTGAACGCCTGCGATCAGATTGTGACAGCTATCTCTGACGCTTCACAAGTCTTTTTCCCCTGTAAGCGAGTCATTCTCATTCGGTTTGCGATATTCCAATTTGATGGGTAATTCCAGCTGCACCTGAGTACCTGCTCAACATGGCACACGCATCTGCTTCGAGTTCTGAGGCGTCTACTTGCTCTGTGGAACCTGCCTCCACTAAGGACGTGAGCGAGATTGTACGGCATCCTGTCCTTCTGCACCAGCCTCTTCTGACCCGCATCTCCTAGCTTCGTATCTTGGGATCGACCCGAACGCCTTTTGCGGTGAAGGGTGGAGGACACGCCACTAACCCGAGATTTTCCTCAACCCCAGGAGTACAGGTCGCGTTGTCACGCTTCAACGGGATAAAGGTCGATTTAGCGTCAGGAACGGTTGAGATCGGGGCTGGCGTCACTTGGGATCAAGTGTACACGAGTCTTGAACCGACTGGAGTCAATGTCGTAGGGGCACGTGTACATTCTGTCGGTGTAGCAGGGTTCACACTTGGTGGAGGTAGGTATCTTCCGTCGTCAGAGAGCCGGATCTCATATGCTTTCAGGCTATGCATATACGACAAGTCAGTACGGGCTTGCGATCGACAACGTCGCTGGATACGAACTTGTCTTTCCGATTGGAACTGTATTGAGTGTGACTTTAGAGGACGAAGACCTCTGGTTCGGGTTGAGAGTAAGTAGAAATGCTCGATATTTGCCGGTGTCTCTAAAGGTCACCATTCTCAGGGAGGGATGGATAATTTTGTACGCTTTCCGTTCCTACCAAGGGCATATTTCATGGCCCATTGACCTTTTTGATAGGGAATTGTGACCAAATTCGTCCTCAAGTCGTATCCTCAAGGTGACATATGGGTAAGTTGGCGATAATGGTTTACAATCACATGGGATATTTACCCAAAGTCTGGCAGGCGGGCATTCTTTTCTACTCCGAGGATCAACTGGACGCAATTAAAATGGCCCTGCTCAATTTCCAAGAGAAGGATGATACCAAGGCAGCGGTTCTCGTATACATAACTTATTCTTCGGGTCCAGTAAGCTCCGTCATGACAATCTTACAGTTGATTGGAATTAATGACTGCGAAATTGACAGCTCGTCCTCACAGTGGGACTTTATTATGATGCGCCTAATCCTTCCGGAGTTTACGACGAATTCTTAACGATCCCCACTATTGCTGGCAATGTGTCAGCAAGGTCATTCTCTGACTTTGTTCAAAGTGTGGGTCATCTGGTCAACTTTAAGGGCCTTCGGTTAGTAATACAGTCTGTTCTGGCGCGGAATTGTGGAAATTGGTTAACATTGCACGCTTAGCGTCTTCTGCGAGGATGCCCCTGTCGCACAGTACTCGTCGGCTGTTTTCGATTCATTTGTGAATCAGACCAAGGTGAGTTGTGTTATCGGGTCCCTGCAGCCTGAGATCGGATCGCGACTTCGTTTTCAGTTTTGGGGGGCGTACCTTTATGCTCAAGACGAACACGCAATCTTGACCTCAATCCTTGAGCCCTTCGACAAAGGCATATTCTCACATGGGAGCAATTCTGTATATCCGCCCGACCGTTCACAGGTTGTATTCCCTTCTGCCCTCATGGCCCAGTGGTCCAATGCCTCGCTCGATGATACGTTTGCGTTTGCGTTACGCAATTTTTCTGATACGATCCACTCGGCTGCACTCGCAGATGGACAGCAGGTGTCACGTGCTGCGAAATATCCGAATTACGCCCTATTTGGCACGCCACTGGGGCGCATGTATCGTGGAAATGTGGAGAAGCTTCGCAAGATCAGGGCGGCGATTGATCCTGATAATGTGATGGGCCTTACAGGGGGTTGGAAATTTTAGGATTAACCTGCGCAGGTCCTGCGCAGCTATATAAAAGTATCCGAAATGGAGAGTCGGAAAAACATTGATCATCCACCAATCATGGCCCGAGTTTGAGGGCCGTAGAGTTTGTTTCGGTTTTCCTTTCGACAGCTCATGTTCACGTACCTGGCCATAACCTGACCACAGCATGGAATGCGTTTAACAAGAGGAATATTACCAGGAATATTCAGGAACAACTCTATTATATTTTGAAGGAACACCAATCAGGGAAGGCCGTCTATCTCGGCACCGCGGCTTCCATCATAACATCCACCAAACTCTCAGCGTCTAGGAACGTGACGATATCCACATCCATCGACATCATCTCAACCAAAGACTCGCGTACCTCATTCATTCAAGGTCCTGGCCGTGGACATTAATGATTAGACGTCGCCTACGCGCATGTTACGGAGAGGAGTCGGAGAGGACGCTTCCGTGAGTGTCCTGCTGGTATGCAACTCATCAATGAATGAGGTAGGAAAACCACAACTGACGTATTCTCACCTCCTCCCTCTGCTTCCTGGCCACGCGATAGACATTCTCCCATTGGGCAGTGGGCACCGCGATACCCGAACAACATCGCGTTACAAAGAAGTCGCCGACCTTCGAGATAAAGAGGTGGCACGGCCCGTCACCGCGTCACTTGCCCGTTAGTCCCTTTCCGCATGGCGTTAACGGTTACCTGTATTTTGACAGTGACTCCCTCGCCAGGGGGTTTCAGAATTGCATGTTCTATTGGAATCATGTTGACAATATCGATCAACCTCGCAGCCAGAGATCCTCCGGGCCTGCTTGACGCTCGACAAGACGCTCGGTAGGCGTCTAACTTACGAGGATTGAAATGTACGCGACTCCGATGCTTGCTCTCTACCACTCCTGTCATTTCTTCTACTGAGCCCGAGTTCCTGATTCTTCACCGGGATCAATCAACCTGAGCGCCATTTCGGGAATTTCGCAGGACAGGCGACCCGAAGGAAGTTTTTCCCATTTAGCAGACACGTGACTTGACTCCACAGTCACGGTATCAGGCCCTCCAAACCTCCAAACCTGCCAAGTTAGTAGCTTCGGCCTAGCGCCTGCAGACAAGAACCCTGAACTCGCCATCACGCCAGTAATGGCACAGTACACGACATAATTAATGCCGTACTATCGGTACGATCACACACCGGTTTGTACCTCAAGTGTACCTCATGTATAATAACTTGAAATTGATTGATATAAATATAAAGCCGTCGCTTGTTCACTGAGGGTTGCTTTCTGCCCCTCACTGGATCACTCATCATGCCCATTAAGTTCCTACTCTACGCATTCTCTTTGGTATTACTTGCACATCGCCAGCAAGATGTCTTTGGCCTCTTGACCGCTACCCAGAATTCCTCTGACCCCATGAGTACCTGCGACCAAATCGCGGCAGCTATCTCTTGCAATTCACAAGTATTTTTCCCTCGTAAGTGCATCATTCTCTTATTCGGTTTGTGATATTTTAATCTGATGAGTAATCAAGCTACACCTGAGTACCTGCTCGACCTGTCACACGCATCCGCTTCGAGTTCCGAGCCGTCCGTTTGCTCGGTGGAACCAGGCTCGACCGAGGATGTGAGCAAGATTGTAAGCTAGCCGTATCCTGATCAGATGCCACACCAGCATTTACTGACCTCCAATTTTATAGCTTCGTATTTTGGGATCAACCCGAACACCTTTTGCTGTGAAGGGTGGAGGACACGCTACGAATCCAACATTTTCGTCAACGACCGGCGTACTGATCGCGTTGTCACGCTTCAACGAAACAAAAGTCGATGCCATATCAGGGACAGTCGAGGTCGGAGCCGGCCTCACCTGGGATCAAGTGTATGCAGCAATCGAACCAAGTGGTGTGAACGTTGTAGGTGGGCGCGTACCGGGTGTCGGTGTCTCAGGGTTGACGCTCGGTGGAGGTAAGAGTCTTTGATTGTTCGGAAATCTGGATCTTATATAATTTTAGGCTATTCATACCATTCAAACCAATATGGACTTTCGCTCGACAACGTTGCTGGATTTGAACTCGTGCTTCCAAATGGAGAAGTCAAACATGTGACTTCGGAGGATGACGATCTTTGGTTTGGGTTGAGGGTAAGTAAATAAAGCTCAATAAAGGATGGTGTTGCTGATACTCTCCAATTTCAGGGAGGGATGAATAATTTCGTATGCAATCCGTTCGTAGCTAGGGCTTATTTCGTGACTATTGACTATTGATAGGGAATCGTGACTAAATTCATTCTCAAGTCGCACCCTCAAAGTGAAATAGTGGTAGGCCGACCAGATTGATTTACAGACCACATTGGAGTCTTACCCGAAATCTGGCAGGCAGGCTTTTTTACCTACTCCGAGGACCAACTGGGCGCTATCAAGGACGCGCTTGTCAAATACCAACAAAAGAACGATACCAAAGCATCCGTTTTTATGTTCCTGATTTATTCTTCGGGCCAGGTGAGTCCCGTTGAGGCGGATGGCTGTATATACTCCAACTAACACTATAATAGTTCTCGATCGCTCTCTTCATGTTCTATGATGCGCCCGCTGTTACGGGTGTATTCGACGAATTCTTGGCGGTCCCCGCTATCGGGGGTAGTATGTCAACAAGGTCATTCTCTGAATTTATACAAAGTTTGGCACCTCTTGTCTCGTTTAATGGCCATCGGTTAGTCGTACATTTTGCTAGTACTGTGGCATGGAATATGTGCTGACCTTGCATGCTCAGCGTCTTTAACGACGATGCCCCGGTCGCCCAGTATTCGCCTGCTGTTTTCGATACATTTGCGAATCAGGTCAAGGTGGGTCCCTTCCACAGGCTACTGTATCATGCATGAGATCATGTTTCATGAATGTGATTTCAGCTCTGGGGCGAACGTCTTTATGCCCAAGACAACAACGTAACCTTGCTTTTAACCCTCGAGCCATTCGACAAAGGCCTCTTCTCACACGGGAACGGGTCTGCATTCCCCCCCGACCGTTCACTCGCTCACTTCCCTTCTGCTCTCTCGGTCCAATTTTCAAACGCCTCACTTGATGACACCATGGCCTCTGCATTACGCAATATTTCCGAGACGATTCACGCTGCCGCTCTCGCGGATGGACAAAATGTGTCTCATGCTGCGAAATATCCGAACTATGCGCTTTTTGGCACGCCACTGGAGGACATGTATGGTGGGAACGTGGAGAGGCTTCGCATGATCAGAGCGACCGTTGATCCGGAAGGCGTGATGGAGCTTACGGGGGGCTGGAAATTTTAAGTTACAGGTATATACAGTACAATGTAGGTCACTGATACCCAGCCCATCTCCTAAAGGTCGCAACAATATAGTATAGAGCACCCTCTTGTAAAGCAGACTCTTCTGTAGTCGCCGAACCGAACCACGGTCCACGGTTCAAGCTAGTTGAAGTGATGTCTAAATCGGCACGTGATTTTTTTGACGCTCGTAAATTAAACGCTCGTGGTCACCGTCACCTGGCAGTGACTTGCTTCTGACGACTGATCGTACTGACCAACCACCCCAACCTGGGTGACTCGGCCCTGCTTCAGTTGATACCCTATACGCTTCTATTATCCTTATACAATACGATCCGAGTGGAAAATGACAAGATTAGAAGCCGACAGGCCCGACTCCGGCGACCGTCATCGATGCCTCATCCTCCCGGATTACACACCGTGTTGGGGCGATGAACTTTGTCAACCCGAGCACAACTGTTCTCTATCCCCTAACTCTACGACGCTCTTTGTTTTTATTCCAAATTCCTAGGAGTTGTCATGGGATAAAGTACGAGGACGATTTGTGGCCAGCTCTTGACGCGTCGCAGATGCTGCCAGTGGGTGCCAATAACTATTGGGGCGTTTACTGTTCACCACTCGAAGGGACATTATGTGGTCATCTCTCGACTTTTGTTTGTTCATATCTAAACTTGGTGAACGGAGAATCAACCCACATTCTCTGTTATCATTTCCTGAGGACGCATCGGAGTATTATGATGTAACTGGGCGTCAGAAGGTTGCCATGGAATATTTAAAAGAGCCTCGCTTGACTTATCCACTGGGGACTACTCTCTACCGTGGCCCCACAGTGGCCCACTCAAAATGATCATGAACCTAAAACTCCCCTTTTTTGTGTCCTTTCTGGAACTATCTGCATATAGCCGGGCAGAAGACTTGGAGAAGCATCGTTCCTCTGACCCCTTGCGAGCCTGCAATCAGATTGCAGCTGCTATCTCTGGCGCTTCACAAGTGTTTTTCCCTCGTGAGTGTACCATTCTCTCATGAGTGAAGCTTTGATCTCATGGGTGGTCAAGCGACGCCTGAGTACTCGTTCGACATTTTTCACGCTGCTTCTTCAAGTTCCCAGGCATCCACTTGTTCGGTGGAGCCAGGCTCGGCCGATGACGTCAGCAAGATTGTAAGCTCAGCTCCAGACATTTTAATCCGGCCATGGGCTTTTGCCGACCCATCTTTCAATAGCTACGTATCCTTGGATCAAGCCGAATGCCCTTTGCGGTGAAAAGTGGGGGTCATGCCACGAACCCAGGATTCTCCTCGACGAGCGGAGTAGAGATCGCGATGACACGCTTCAACGAGACAAAGGTCAATTCTACATGTGGAACGGTTGAGGTCGGGGCTGGCCTCACTTGGGGCCAGGTGTATGTGGCACTTGAACCGACTGGAGTGAATGTTGTAGGGGGGCGCACACCGGGCATCGGTGTTGCAGGGTTAACGCTCGGAGGAGGTGAGCGTCTCTGATCATCCTCGAAGAGCTGGACCTCAGCTATTTTAAGGCTATTCGTATAAGTCAAGTCAGTATGGACTTGCGCTTGACAACGTCGTTGGATATGAACTTGTGCTTCCGAACGGAGTTGTCACGAGTGTGACTTCAAAGGACGATGATATTTGGTTTGGATTGAGAGTAGGTAGAAAATTCCAGTACAATTGAGATTGGTTGTGACTGACGGTTTCCGATTTTCCGATTATAGGGAGGTCTCAATAATTTTGTACGCCATCACTTTGTAGCCATGGCCCATTCGCGGCTTTTGACTACTGATAGGGAATCGTGACCAAATTTACCCTAAAGTCACACCCTCAAACTACCGTATGGGTATGTGTGCAAGAACGAATTACAGATCGTATGGGAGATTCATTCGAGACCCGGCAGGGTGGTATACTTACCTATGCTGAGAACCAACTGGATGAAATCAAAGATGCGGTTGTCAAATTTCAACAAAAGAACGACACCAAGGCCGCGTGTACCGTTTCCTTGATTTATTCTTCGGGTCAGGTGTGCCACGCCATGGAGACATAACTGCTGATTCAGCCCTGACAACATCAATAGTTATCAGTTGTTATACCTTTCTTTTACGATGCACCTATTCCTTCGGGAGTATTCGACGATTTCTTGGCGATACCTGCTATTGGAGGAAATGTGACCACTAGATCATTCTCGGACCTCATTTTAAGCGTGAGCACCCTGGAAGCGGCTAGTAACGGGCTTCGGTGAGTACTCACTTTGCCGTACTAATGAGATATTGGCTGACCCTGTGGAATTAGCGGTTATCTGGATACTGTCCCGGTCGCCCAGTATTCGTCTGTGGTTTTCGACGCATTTGTGAATCAGACCAGGGTGTGTCCGGGCTAATATATGTTCAAGTCGAAACAGGTTCACTTTTTCTCAGTTCTGGGGAGCGCTTCTTGGGGCTCTAGACAAAAATGTATCCGTAAACTCAGGTCTTGAGCCCTTTGACAAGGGCCTTTTCTCACACGGGAGTACATCTGCATATCCGCCTGACCGTTCACACGCAATATTTCCTACTGCCCTCGCCCTCGTGTGGTCCGACTCCTCGCTCGACGATTCGATGGCCTTTGCGCTACGCAATATCTCAGACACAATCCGCGATGTTGCTCTCGCGGATGGACAGAATGTGTCGCATGCTGCAAAATATCCGAATTACGCACTTTTTGGCACACCACTGGAGGATATGTATGGTGAGAATACGGAGAGGCTCCACAACATCAGAGCGACGATTGATCCGGGAGATGTGATGAGCCTTGCAGGGGGTTGGAAATTCTAGGATTGATTATTGAAACCACGGCGGCTGTACAGTAGAAATAAGATGGGGGAACGGAAGTTGAAGATTTGAATATATTGCCTGACAGTATTGTTGACCATAAGGAGTATAAAGATTGCTTATTATAAGGAAGTGATGACTAAGTCATCATACCAAGGCCAGCGATTGACGCCACAATGAGATTATCCAGTATAGCTATGATGGAGGCTGCGAGATTGAGAGAGAAATAAGATAACAAAGTGAGAGGAGGAGAGAGCGAACGAGCGGGGGTGGCAAAAACGTCGTGGATAGCGGTTCCACGCGAATGCGAGTGCCAAAGTCGTAACGGGACGCACACGAGAAAAAGGGAGAGGAGAGGAAAATGAGAGAGGGTTATACTTGAAGATCCTCCCTACTCTGCCCCTAGTACATCGGCATTAGATCGAAGACCGGTGACGAATTGCGCGTGTTATTGCTGCGCCGGAAGTACGAATGATGTCAAGAGGTATCCGTAGCTGTGTAAACGGAGCTAAAGAACTGCTACTGACTAGGACAGCGCCGCTGCGGCGAAAGTTGTTCATCCTGGTCCGAGGTCTGAAAAGAGGGAGGAGTGTCAGCGAGAGGGGCGTGTGGCTGTGCTGTGAGGGTGGAGAACAGCCTTCAATTCGTTCGCAGTCGTTTCGAATGGGGTCAGGAGATGATCTAGAGAGATATATGGGTGGATGAAACGATGAAAAAGAGAGATAAATTGTAATGATGAACGAAAGGGGAGGAACTGTACAGTTGTGGCTGACGACGGGCGCACGGGCGCTACGACGTTGTTCCTCTCTCCGATCGGTGCGGAGCCCCGAAACGCACTCCTACAACAACAATCAGGGGGTAGTGATTGATCCGGAAGATATTCTATATTCTGTGCCTTGCAGGGGGCTGAAATTTTTAGAATTGAATACAGTATTGGACTGTGCGGCTGCACTGTATCCAAAGACCGAGGTTGAAGATCCAAGATTGTGAATATAGCACCCGTTGACAACTACTAGTAGTATATTGGTTGATGGGTATAAAAAATTGCTTGATTGTTTTCTGACAGTAGAGCTGAAGCTCTACGTGGATAGCGTGCGTTCACGATCAATTTCGCATGATGGAGGTACTCATCATGGCCGGGCTACGTTGTAAGAGAAGTGTGTTTTAGACTTTTAGCCGCATCCTCACATGTGGAACGCCGAAATGCCGGTGGAAAAGGAGACAAAACTCGTGTTATGCGACTCTGGTGGATGGATTTCCATGGACTTCCGAATGACGGAGCTTATCCCAGGTCACGGCAGTCGTACAGTTCGTACAGCGGTGCCTGGTGGTGGCTGTGTAGTGTGTAGTCGGGCCCAGCCTCAGGAACGCCGAACGCCGGAACGCGCCATCGTCTCGGATCGACGGACCGGCGTCCGGCGAGTCGGCGACAGTTCAATTTGCGGTTTTCCTAATTTGCGGTTTTCCTTTCCTGCCTTCCTCAGGGCATCTCACTGACTCTCTCAGGCTTCGACCCGCACTTTGCGCGATGATTGATTGACATTGATTGATATTGATTGATGTCAATAAAACCTCGTACTGTAGTCGCCCGAGTCTGCTACCGTGAGTTGAGTCAGAGTGCCGCCCTATTGAATTGGCTTCTAATTTCACAAACGCATCTGACCCTCATTCTCAGGCTCCTCAGGTTCTCCAATCGTGTTCAAATGGGAAATGAACTCATGTGAAACTGAGGTCAATAATCTTCTATCCGGAACGATGCTTTCCCCACATCTCGTACAGCTTTACGCTACTACGGCAGAGCGAACCCGTTGGTATTCACCCGATTGTCACGGAGCGTAGTATGAAGATCTTTTTAATCTGGGCGATTGAATGTGATTTCCCTCCGCTCTTGATCCGACTCTGTTTTTGTTTGGAAAGTCCATGAGAGCTTGCCATTCCATCGGGACAAATTGCAAGGATAATCTATGGTCGGGTCCTTTACACGTCACATGGCAGACAGCGAGCGACATTGTTTCCAACATGTACTGTATTATCGGTGTGTTTAATCAGGCTGTTCACTCCGACTTCCGACTCACACTGCTTGCCGGTTCATTCGGGACACCTACGTTTCTATAGTACGCAATTTGACCATCTTGGTGTAGCTGGATGGAACTAGGCAGTCCGTTTTGGTTCTCTTATTTGTCTCATAGACTATTTAAAGGGCTTCTTACTCATCGGGGACTCCATTGCCCCACACCGGATCCCCCATGGACTTAACATTGCTTCTCCAACTTCTCTTCGCAGTCATTTTTCATGTTTATAAGCCGGCAGAAGCACGGGCCTTGGAGAAGCGCAATCCCTCCTCCTCAGATCCCTTGACTACATGCAATAGGATCGCGGGAGCCATTTCTAATGCCTCACAAGTGTTTTTCCCCCGTGAGCACCCATTCTCTTATTTGAGACGCCCATATCTGATGAGTGTCTAGCTTCGGCCCAGTACTTGTCAGACATTTCACACCCTGCTGCTTCGAGCACCCAGCCGTCTGCTTGCTCAGTGGAGCCGGGCACAGCCAAGGACTTGAGTACGATTGTAAGGTTATTTTTATTTGACGCGCCCACCCTCGCCGATACTCTTTTCTTTTTTAGCTTCGTCTTCTAGGATCAAGCCGAACGCCTTTTGCGGTGAAAGGTGGCGGGCATATAAGAAACCCGGGATTTTCCTCGACGCCGGGCGTAGAGATCGCGATGACACGCTTCAACGAGACGAAGGTCAATTACTCGGCTGGAACAGTTGAGGTTGGACCTGGCCTTACTTGGGGTCAAGTCTATGTGGCACTTAATACGACTGGGGTGAACGTCTTGGGGGGTCGTGTACCAGGCGTTGGTGTTGGAGGGTTGTCGCTCGGTGGAGGTGAGTGTCTCATTGATCATCCGAGTCAGAAAGCCGGGTCTCAGTTGTTTCAAGGTTATTCGTTCTTGTCAAGTCAGTACGGACTTACGGTTGACAACATGGCCGGATATGAGCTCGTCCTTCCAAACGGAACCATCACAAATGTGACTCCAAAGGACGAAGACCTCTGGTTTGGGTTGAGAGTAAGTAGTAGAATAACTTCATTATGGTCGATGGGTCGCTAATAAAAAGTCTCCTATCTCAGGGAGGAATGAATAACTTTGTACGCTATCGATTTTGTAACTGTGGCCAATTTCGTGACCGGCTGACGTGACCTTTGGTAGGGAATCGTGACTAAATTCATCTTCAAGTCGCACCCTCAAGGTACCATCTGGGTATGTGCACAAGAATGATCTCACATCACACCAGAGATTTACTCTAAGACTTGGCAGGGTGGCACTATTATCTACCCCGAGAGTGAACTGGATGCAGTCAAAGCAGCGATTTATAAATTTCAACAGCAGAACGATACCAAGGCCTCTCCTGCCTTGGCTGTCACTTATGCTGCGGGGAAGGTGTGTACCGTCACAGGGACATCGCCGTTTGATTCCATCTGACAATATTCACAGTTAACGGTCGCTCTCCCTATGTTCTATGACGCGCCGACTCCTTCGGGAGTATTCGACGATTTCTTGGCGATACCTGCTATCACGAGAAATGTGTCCACAAGATCATACTCTGACCTCGTTCTAGGCTTTGGCTCAGTGGCCTCGACTCACGGCAATCGGTAAGATGATCGTTTTGCGTGCAAAAAGGTATATAAATTTTGGCTAACACTCGTATGGGTTAGCGGCTTTTCTGATGCTATCCCGGTCACACAATATTCACCCGCTGTTTTCGATGCAATTGTGAATCAGATCAAAGTGAGTGATCCCTCTTGCAAGCTAATAATGACCAACACGTTTTGAATCGAAACTGCGTTCTTTCTTAGTTCTGGGGGCCGCAACTTTACGCTGTAGACAAAAATATAACCTTGGGTTCGACCCTCGAGCCCTTCGATTACGGCGTCTTTTCACACGGGAGTGATTCTGCCTATCCGCCCGACCGTTCACAAGCCATCTTCCCTACCGCCCTCGACGTCGTGTGGACCAATTCCTCGCTCGACGACACGGTCGCATCCGTGCTGCGCAATATCTCCGACACGGTCCACGGAGTCGCTCTCGCGGATGGGCAGAACGTGGCGAACGCGGCGAAATATCCAAATTATGCGCTTTTTGGCACGCCTTTGGAGAATATGTATGGTGGGAATTTGGATAGGCTCTGTAAAATTAGAGCGGCGATTGATCGGGAAGACGTGATGGGACTTACGGGGGGCTGGAGATTCTAGTTGTTTTTTTTTCGGGTGGATATTGGACATTGGGATATTTAACTAACTTTTGGATATTTGGCATGGATAGTACAGTACTTTACTCTAGATCGTTTGCTTTTTTTAAATTTTATTTTGAAGGAGCAACAAATAATATTTCAATTTTTCTTCTTGACACCTGAAGCTTTACTCAACGATAAACGCGCGCGCATGACACAGGTACTCATTTCCCGGAATATCAATTTGCTTCCACACCCCCTCGAGGAAATCAAAGAGCAGAGTGTGTTTTAGCTTTTAGCTAGGAACATGATTCGATTCCGGTGGCCCGGCGTGGGACTCGTTGCCTTTTCGGCTTCTGAGTTGCTGTGTCCCAACCTCTGATTACACACCGTGACGAAAATAACTTTTTTCTTCTCTCGCTTCCTGTGATGGCTGTTAACTGAGCTTGAGAAGATGAGTAAGAAGGAGAAGACGCCAACCATCAATGACTCGGACACCAGTGGCACGTGATCCCTTTTTATACAGTATACTTATTAGCCGCTGAAACGCCCTTGGAAAACGCCCACTCTCACTTTCAAGCATGCCTAACACATGCGTTCCCTAAATACATACTCCTTTAGATTGATCGATATTGTAGTACTGATTAGCTTTGAGAGCTTGAGTTCATCCGCTTGACGCTCTCCATTGTTGCCCTGTCGGATTCAACATGACTTCAAATTCTTATCTTGGAGCTTAGGGAACGAGTAGAATCTGAGGACACGGATTGTAGGCGAAAATGGGACATAGAGCAGCAGTGGTATGAGTGTGCAAGTGTGCAAGTGAATTTGTTGTGTGCGCGGGCCCGCGGGTCTAGCCGGAGAAGTGAGCTACGACGAACTTTGAGCTTCAAGCTTCACGGTCAGGAATCTACGGCAGGGTAGTGAACAAACTCGGTGATGGTTACTGTACAGGTTACTGACTTGGTCTGGAGATGGTTGCAAGGACTTGTTGTGCGCTTTTGGATGCGAACGTACAAAGTATCACTCTTCCTGCATCTTTAAGAGAAAATCTGGGAGTATGGCTCGTCGTCCCCATGATGCTGGGTACTCCGTCCGTGACTGTGAGCACATCTTTGGTTTGGATTTCGCCGAAGCTACCAGACTTGAGCCACTTTTTCTGCAGTCTATATAGAGAGCACGAGTGTATATGCGGGCGCGTGTGCCAGTGGTGCAGGGAGAAATGCATGCTGCGCATGGAGCGGTGTAGGTGAAGGTGCAAATTGGGGGTCGATACAAGGGTCGATAAGATATTATTGTGAGTGTGGTGTCGACGTCGATGAGCCGGAGGTGCCTGATTATCCATGTTGATGTAAGTAATGAAAGAGAAATGTATTGTTATAAACAGTGGAGTTTGAGAATACAAGCAGCACGACAGTACCACAGTAGTGGAAGTGTGGAAGTTCGCAGGCAAAGTGCGGGAACCCTAGCGCTCGTCCGGAACTCCGGGCCGACACTTCGTGTGAAATGTCATGGTCGCTCCGCCACAGCATCCCCACTTTTTGTCTTAGTACACCCTCCCTGGAGTCCAACTCATGTTAGAGTAATAACCCGTGGCAGTATGAACGCAATCCAAGAGTTGGAGTCCTTCGGGAGTACCCGACGATTTCTTAGCGATTCCCGATTCCCTCTGGGCCGCGGCGCCGCGCGGTGCTGTTGAGGGGGATTTGACAACCAGATCGTTTTTTCCGATTCTAAGACAGAAGCCTCTGTTCCCGTCTGGAATCCTCCGGTATGTAGTGCGTTGCGTTGCGGTAGAACGAGGCTGGCCTGATATCCTTAGCAATTTTTCCACGGCATTCCGGTCACCCAGTGTTCGTCTGCTGTTTTTGACGTCTGTGGATCAGACTAAGGTCCGTCCCCCCCTTAGCTATCGCTCCCCGAGATTATATTCTGGATGTCTTTCCAGCTCTGGTAGTTTGTGGTAGATACACCGTTATGGTCTCGACAAAGCCGTAGTCATGGTCGCGAGCGTTGAGCATGGGAGCGACTCTGCCTATCCGTTCGACCGTTCACCAGCTTGACTCCTTCTGTCGTCTCACCTCTGTGATCCAATGCTTTACTCGATAATACGATGTCCTTTGCGCTGCGCAATATCTCAGACACAATCCGTGATGTTGCTCTGACAGATGGGCAGAACGTGTTGCATGCAGCGAAATATCCGAATTACGCGGGACATGTATGGTGGGAACTTGGAAAGGCTTCGCAAATCGTCTCTTACGAGAATAATGCCCTGCAATTGTGTATGCATAGCAACGTCTTGTACGAGCTATTGATTCATGGCCCCGATAGGTGAGGTATTTATAGGATCTGATCGCCAATCTGCTTCGTGATCGCCATGATAGGGTGCTGCGGCGAGTACCACTAGAAGCACCGAGTCATAGTCCATTCGGATACATCGTGCACTTCGTTGAAATCTTATATGTGATGGTCAGTACTGTGCTCCTGCCAGTCCTCCACCGATGACGTTTTATTGGCTGGGCGCGCATTCTAGACACCTTCCGTCTGGCACCATTCCTGCACCCAATGTCAGTGTTCTGATCAGATAAGTTTGTTATCTGACTTTTACATAGCCGTGGAGAAGCTCTCTTTCCGTTCTTGCCGCCTCCCGCGGGCAACCGGATTGAACCATTGGCCCCACACACGTCACATCATGTGTGAAAATACGGCATTCGATGAGGTATCTGCACTGCTTCTGTTTGCATAAACCCGCTAGTAGGGGAGCCGTTCACCATGGGACCTGCCATCCGAGGGCAAGCAACCTTTGCCGAACTTAACACGTCGTCAATCCTGATCGCCAACAGCACAAACAAGTCTTGTTACGCTCAACAGAGTGCATCCCCAGGTCGGATCCTTAATTATTTATAGCAATATTATGGCAGCGTTTTGTGAAAGGCGTCCTGATCATGATGTTCTTCATTTTATTTTTGGAGCACCGATTACGACAGTTCAACACTATGGAATAGCTCTCCACCGAGGCCGTCGACTCTGCCCTGTCATTAAATTTAAGGACTATATAAACTTCTCAGGTCATCCTTTAGGTGTGACTGGCGCTGTTTACCCCGTTATCGGATGACCCATGTCCTCAACAACGCTTCTTCTCTGTGCATTCAAATTCTTTCTGGCTTTACTGTCTTTTGGTCACTCAAGACCCTTGGAACAGCACATCAACTCTGACTTCTCAAATATTTGCAATACGATTGCAGCAGCTGTCTCTGGCGCTTCACAAGTATATTATCCTCGTGCGTGCCACAATTCATCTGTGACGCTCCGATCTGATGGATGATCATGATCAAGTTTCACCTCGATACTTGTACAACAATTCACATGCCTCTATTTCGAGCAGTCAGGCATCCGCTTGCTCTGTTGAGCCAGGCTCAGCCGAGGACGTGGGCAAAATCGTAAGGTGTCTTGTACTTGGATCGCATGATCCAGTTTTTAGCTGACTTTTCGCGTATTTCATAGTTACATATCTTAGGATCAAGTCGGACACCTTTTGGTGTGAAAGGCGGAGGATGCACAACGAACCCGGGTTTTTCCTCCACGAATGGCGTAGAGATCGCAATGTCACGTTTCAACGAGACCAAGTTCGATTCTATGTCCGGGACAGTTGAGATCGGGGCTGGACTCACCTGGGATAAAGTGTATATGGCACTTGAGTCGACAGGGGTGAACGTTGTCGGAGGGCGTAACCCCGGTCTCGGTGTTTCAGGACTGACACTTGGTGGAGGTGGGTACCTTTTATTACGGGCATGATCAGAGGGCTCTGGAACCCAGACGGCCAGACATGTTCACTGCAGGTTATTCATATAAGTCGAGTCAGTATGGACTTACGATCGACACTGTTACTGGATATGAACTCGTGGTTCCAAACGGAACTGTCATTAATGTCACTCCGAACGATGAAGATCTTTGGTTTGGATTGAGGGTAAGTAAGCAGGGCAAGCTCAATGCTGATTGGTATCGCTTAAGGGTTCATTACAGGGAGGACTCAATAATTTCGTACGCTATCCCTCCGTAACGAGGACCATTGTCATGGTTTGTTGACCTTTGACAGGGCATCGTGACTAAATTCATTCTCAAGTCATACCCTCAAACCGACATATGGGTACGCTGACAAGGACCTACAGGTTTGGTTTCATGGTATACTTACTCGCCACCCCGGAAGGGTGGGTTCATTTTTTACTCCGATGCCCAATTGGATGCAATCAAGCAAGCACATCTCAAGTTCCAGAAAGTGAATGATAACAAGGCTGTTGCTATCGTGGCCCTGGCTTATACTACGAGCCAGCCCGCGAGCCAGCCTCAGATTTTAGCTTCGGGCCAGGTGTGCTCCCTCGTTGCGACATCGTTGTTGATTTAAACTGACACCAATATCAGTTCTTCGTCGTTCTTAAGTTATTTTATGACGGACCAACTCCTTCGGAAGTATTCAACGACTTCTTGGTTATCCCCTCTATCAGGAGAAACGTGACAACCAGATCGTTTTCCGACTTGATTCAAAGCCAGCAGTCTTTGGTCTCACCCAGCAGCCTTCGGTATGTAGGACTCGTACAGTATCTTGCGTCATGGTAGAATGTAGGTTAACTTGATATGTGTAGCACTTTTTACCAGGGCGTACCGGTCACGCAGTATTCGTCAGCTGTTTTCGACTCATTCGTGAATCAGACCAAGGTGAGTTCGCCTGCCAGGCTGGTACACGTTCGTAGCTGTAACATGAATACATTCTCAGTTCTGGGGGCCGCGCCTTTATACTCTAGATAACAACGTAACCCTGGCCCCATTAATTGAGCATTACGACAGCGGCCTCTTCTCACACGGGAGTGCGTCTGCATATCCGCCGGATCGTTCACAGGCTCTCTTCCCTTCGGTTTTCTCCCTCCAGTGGATCAATGCTTCGCTCGATGACACGATGGTCTCTGCTTTGCGCCAAATGTCGAATGCAGTCCGTGCCACTGCTGTTGCGGATGGGCAGAATGTGTCGCATGCGGCTATCTATCCGAACCATGCGCTTTTCGGCACACCACTAGAGGACATCTATGGTGGGAACGTGGAGAGGCTCCGCGAGATCAGAAAGATGATCGACCCAAAAGATGTAATGGGCCTTGCAGGAGGTTGGAAATTCTAAGCATGTTGACTTGCACGGTAGGCGTTATTCCAAAGCGAAGGAATCGGAAGTAAGAAATCGTCAGTCGACCTTGTATCCCAAGTTCGAAGGATATCACAGTAGTCTATCCCTGTTGTTGAATGTGATGGCCTGGACTTTCGATATGACGCAAGGAGAGTTGTTGCCACATTTCACCCACAGAAGCAAGGTATTAATTAACATTAACACAACCGGCCATCCCTCTCACGCTCTGCTCACCCACTTACTAGGTGCCCTTTACCAGCCGCGCTCGGGGAGCGTTTTGGGCTTTCATACTGTTGGAGCATGGTGATCACACACTCTTACGTTTCGGCATTTGTTAGCCCACGCCCAAAGACGGACGTCTACCGTTATCAGCAGCATAGCTTTGCCTTACGCCTGGTCAACTTCCTTGCACCCCGTCTCTTTTCTTGGTCTATCACCACAGCGCCTGTGCGGATTGAGCCTGTTGGGGTAGCATTTCCCCCCTTTTTTTCGCTTCTAGGATGGAAAAGTGGCCTAATTCCACCTAAATTGAGATAGCGGAACGCATAGAAGGCGATGGCTGACATCGGTCTCAGACTCACCGATGTCACGGTCATCGTTTTAGTGACGGATCATTGGGTTTCCGGCCGCCCGGGGGCCGCCTCGACTGCGCAATGGTCGGAAGAGGGAAGGGGGCGACCACGCTGCGCCCTGTTGTGTGTAATAAACGGGAAAAATGAGCGGCAGGAGCCTGAGGCAGCGCTGATGGTGGACAAGGGCGATCCAACGCGCCCAATTTGCAACGTGGAAATTTGAGTCAACCAGGTCACGTGAACACTGATATGCCGATTTCGGGATATATAGATTCAGCCACACAAACGTCACAATACCGCAGTGTACTACAGTAGTTGCAAAACGCTGATTGTACCATGATCAAATGATCGCGCAATCGAATCACCCTCTAACCCGAGGATCCCTCTTATCCCTTTCTGTATAATTAAATCGCAAAGGTCACAAGGCAGATCACAGGGTGAATCAAACGGTAGGGCCATGATGTTCCTTGTGATGTTCTAGTTCTAGTTCTAGCTCTCGCCACCGCCGAACTCGAAAGTCGTGATAACCTCAATGATTAATGATCGCTCAGCTCACAGGATCCTCTAGGGATTGTGAACGTCCGGGACGTCTGCAAGTGTGTCTCGAGACTCGTCTGATCGATCAATGATCTGAAGACGGACGCGCTGCCTTGAGTGCCTTCAAGGACGCCTTCGCCACCAAACGTCCCATTAAAATCGCTCTTTAAAGTACTTTCGGCATAGCGCGGCGTCGGCGGCCACGGCGAATTGAACTTGTACAGTACAGTACGCCCATTACAAGACAGGAACAGACACGGAAGCGGAAATGGAAAAAAAGTTACGTACTGAGGTGGGGTCGCATCGATCAAATAAATACTGAACCGGCGGCCACCGTGGTCCAGTTCTGATGGGCTCGGCAGTGAGTGAGTGAGTGCGTCTCGGCATTGAAGGAAGAAAGAAAAACAAACCTGGAATCTGGAACTTTTAACAAAAGTGCCAGAACGAAGACGAAAAAAAAAACTTGAAATGATAGAGATGTCCTTTACTTACTATTGGATGGAGATATAATATATCGAGTATCTTACCAGAACGTGAACGTGAACCTTGGGTAACGTGAAAACCAGTTCTGCTTCGCATCTGTTCGCGATGGGTCGTGCAGCACTACATACTGTACAGTACGTACTTGCGAATAATAATCAGAGACTTCTTTTTTTCCGGTTCCGAGGCAAGGCAAGGCAAGGCAAGGCCCGAGATCTCACCGATTGAGATTGATTTTGCCTAGATTCGCAATTTGCAATGCTCGACCGCAAAACCCGACGTACTACCGTACATCAGATAACATTATACACAAAGCGAGGAAGAAGCTTTCATTCTTGAGTTTTGGAAATGTCGATAATATAGCATCAAACAATCAGAATCAGAAAAAAAGAAAGAAAACGATCAGGACTAATTTCGTGTATACCTGAGAATAAACTAGACAGCAAAACGATAGCGACGGACAACAAAAAATAGAATATGAAAAAAAAAAACAGGGCAAATAAAGTGATAGACGTCTGCATTGTCCCATACATCAATGCATCGATGGGCTGAATGGCTATGACTTCAAGCGAGCCATACCCTATTCAAAAAAAGGAAAGTAAGCAAATATTACATATAGAGAAAATTTAAATAGGGCGAAAAAAAGCAAACGTAGCTGCTATAAGGACCATAAACGGCAGTCCAAACAATACGACGCAAAGCAAGACACGGAGAGCGGAGAGATAGAAGGGGACGTCCCGGACGTCCCCAGGGACCCATCAGAAACACACGAGAAATATAAAAAGCGCAGCGAGGGGAACCACCTGTCGTCAGATGCATCCTCCTCGCCTCCTCACCCGATCTCCAGTTGCAGTTGCTCCTGCCGCCGAGTGTGCACGCTTGCGCCCAACGACTACTACTCCCCCGTCCTCTTCCTCGTCGGAGACCAGGACATCCGCTGGAGTGGGGGTAGCCGTCGTCGTCGCCATCGCCATCGTCCTCGCGGGGATGACGAAGTATCGCCCAATCGCGCTGCGCACCGCGGCGTTCGCCGCGCCCCCAATACCTCCGCTTTCGAGCGCTCCAGGTGGAGTGACAGTTATACGGTGAGCCGGCATAGGTGACTGCTTCCTGTTCTATACGCCCCAACATTTGAAAAAAAAAAGAGTGCAGGAGAAAAATCAGCACAACGGACTCGAGCAACAAGGGAAAAGGGGAAATGGAAATGGAAAATAGGAATGGTAAGGCGTAAAACGTTGGGGAAGATCGTGGGAAAATAGGACGTTCATTTTGGGTGGGGGGAGCGGAGGGAAAGGAGCGGTCAGAAGATCGATTGGAGGTGAGGACTCACTTTCTCTAGTTCGGGCTTGCCACGCCATTGCGCCAGTGCCTCGCAGAACCTAAGAGACGTGCGCTCTACGGGTTTCACGGGATACTGGCATGTGAGGTCTTCCAGGTGCCTTGTCAAATCCCGCGTACCTGATGGGATGTCGAGGAACTGGGAAGGGGTCATCCAACGGTCCCACACGGCACGGGGATTTTCCGAAAGAAAAAAAAAAGAAGGAAGGAAAACCAAAGCGGGGTCCAATCCGACCATCCACCAGCATCCCCCATCAGCACAAGCACCGGATCGATCCACCAAGACACAATAATCGGCAAACAGGGAAAAACCGTAAGCAGACGTGCAAGACAAGGAAAAAGTAGGGAGGGGGACACGGGCCAATTGAAGGAGGGGGGAATCAAAATTTTACATACCCGAGCGAGCCGTTGCCCCATCTCGCGGGCATATTCCGCTTCACCTCCAGTGAGTTTTGCCGCATCA
>QLOU01001067.1:26017-38849 GCA_003313715.1 Russula abietina
GGGAAGGGGCGGTCAGATTTGAGAGCAGATGTCTGCAGAAGTGAAATGAATAAACACGTACAAGAATTGGTGGCAATGTAGACGATGCTGTGCTGGACACGGACAGAAGGGGAACAAGGCTCTGTGGCAGCTGCAGGAGGGACACCGGCGAAGGTGTTGATGAAGACAGTGAGCCTTGTGTCGTCCTCCGAGAGCCTGATGCGCCTGAATTGCTCCCAGAGGCAGAGGACGAGGACAGGGTGGGCATACCGCCCTGGAAATGCAAGTGGCGCTGCACCGGAGCGTGGCGCGCGAACAAGTCATTGATAATCGTGTTTAGCGCAAGCCTAAACCGGACGCCATTCGGGAGGATCTGCCTCCTGGCAGACGATGGCGTCACAGATGGAGGTGGTTGGTGCTGCAAACAATACGTGTTGTAAGTGAGCAAGGGGGAGCGGGACCGAAGAAGGGGTACTCACGGGGCCGATAGGCTCCTCCTGCGACAAGGGGTTATTTCCCGGCGGCTGCTCGAGCATACTGATGATGACATATTCCAGAGATTCGGCGCGTTGCCTGAGTCTCCGCGCATATGGCAAGTCCTGCCACGAGGCCATCTCTGGTCCTGTCCCCTCATCTTGGTCAGCGACTTGTTCCGATCCTCCCGAGCGAGAGCGAATCTCCCGACCGTCCACGTCGTCCTCGCCGGTCACCATATCGTCCTCATCCCATTGCTCTGGGCGCTCGCGGCGCTCGAAGTTTGGAGTTCCTGGTCCACCCGTGCGATCCGTCATGTCGAGCTCGGCGCGGGCCTGGGCAAAGCGAGTGACGGCGTGTACCCATACGAGATGGTCGATGATGAGGGTCCGTGTGGACTTTTCACGGGGCGGGATGGAATGTAGATGATGTGCGCGTGTGTATGCGGGTACGCGAAGCGTCAACACGGAGGAGGTGGTTGGACTATGCAGTGGGTTCGAGAGGGCTAGAAGTCGCGGCGACTGGGGTGGAGCTTGTGGATCCGCTGTTCCTGAAGCGAGGTTCGAGCAGCTGTCACGTCCGGGAGCCGAGCTGTTAGGGTTCTGCGCCGTTTGGAGGGAGGGCGGGGGTGGCGTTGCGCCAAGGTTTGGAGAGTGAGGGAAATCCATAAAGAAACAAGGGAGGTGATGACGGTGGACGTAGAAACTCATTCACCAAGGGATGAGAGAAAAAAAAATGACTGTGAGAAGAGGACGAAATGATATGAGATGGGATGGAACCAAAAAGTCTCCTTCCCCACACGGAACCAGGTGGTCTTCAAGATGTGTTCCGACCTCTACCGGGTGATCTCGGACGCTTTGAGGGGTGTGCTCATCCACACCCAAAAAAGGGGGGAAAGGGGTAAGACTGTGCTTCGCTTGATGCACAGGCCACAGAAACAGGGTTCTGCGACACTGCCCTCTCAGAGATGAGGACAGACAGACGACTATGCCCGTCATCACCGAGGACGAGTGTGGCCGGTGACAACTTCCCAATTTAGCAAGCCGCGGCTTCCGGGAGTTCCGGCTCACTTCATCCGAATCCGAGGAGTGCGAGGACCCACATCATGGAGTATTGTCAATACACTGCTGCCTACTTTTGAACTATTTCAAAGGTCTTGAAACTCGAACGTCTTCGTAACAGTCCATACTTACAGCATACAGGGCCAGAGGTGCAGCGTGTTGGAAAACCCCACCAAAGCCATGGATTTGTTCCAGAACGGAGCTGCATCTGAAGCGATCTTACTCCTTAAATGTACCTGGACGAGGACGACTTCTGTTCTTACATACAGCTTACAGTACAACAATCCAGATCTCGCATCTAGACTTGCTATAAAGTCCCGATTCCACTAATTCGGTGCAGCCAAAGTTTTCGGTACACGAGGAAGGCAAACTCTATCAAGCTTTTATAGACCGAAAGACTGTACACATCCGTATCGCTACTACATGCAACCATACCTCGTGTCCAACCATGGCCAGGAAGGGATCTAAGGGGACCGGAGACTTTTATCCTATCGCAGCGCTGCTCGCACTCATACCCCTTTCGCTCAGTCCTACTATGACCGAATTACGAGTTTACAACGACAGAATTTGGCGATCAAAGTATCACACAACGATGCAAAGGAAGCCTGGGAGAAAGAATAATAGAAGAAGAAGGAACTCGCTGGGGGCAGTTGCACCTCCCTGGATGCACTTCCGAGTCCGGGAGTCCGGGATACTGATAACCCGCAACGAAGGTGCGCGTTACAAAGACGCTCATACTGCCTAGACTTTCGCCACTTTGATCCGATCAAACAAACTTGCAACTGGAAGAAAGCAGTGTCAGTGCCACATGTGCACCGTGCCAACACGTGTACCTGTCCAACCATGATGATGCATGACGCCTCGCCGCACCGCCCAACTCCAAAGCGCTCTGCAAGCATACGTATCGAGTCGATCATCAAATAAATGCAACGACGCACATCCAAACTACTGTATACACCGTAACGCCCGTAAAGCTGTATACATTACATTCGGCAGAGAGAAGTGGGGCTGGGCTGGGCTTCCTCTTCCTGACCTACTGTATCTTGCTTCCTTGACGAGATTCTCCATTGTAACCCCGTCCTCGGCCCAGAGGGGGTACATTCAATCCTAAGAGATTGAGAACGTAGCGCGCCGAGTTGGAGTACTGTTATAGTATGTACCGTAGTTTTGCTGCAAAAACGGCAAAAACGGCTTATTGTAAGAATGGTAGATGGACATGCGATGCTAGGCTAGAGAGTCCTCCGAATGTATCTATCCTTTATGCGCTAACCACTACATAAGAACAAGAACAAGAACAAGAGTTAAGAGCAAGGAAAGCAGACAAAGAGGTGATGGACGAAGAAGGATACAGAACAACGTACTTGGAAAAAACTGAGTGAGAAGAGAAAGTGGGAAAAGGTACATAGCGAGTAAAGTGTTCCAACAAGCCTGTGTTTTGTTTCTTTTCTTTTTTCATTCCGTATTCCAACACATTCTGTATGTATTGTACACGAGATAGGTCCTAGTAGTAAGGAAGAGAGTTTTGTGAAAATCGTGGGAGAGAATCAAGAAAAAAAAGAGAAAAACGACCGGAAGAAAAATGCGACTAAAAGTACAGCGACAGAGAGTAAACAAAAAACAGCAGAGAAAAAGAGAAAAAGAAATAAAGAAAGGCCGCAAGTGGAGGGGTGGGTGGACAAAACAGAAGCTTCCTTACTCACTTCCCTTCCTCTCGTCCTCCTCTCCTTCATGCCCACACAGCCTCGCCCCACCACCGCTTCTCACCGCCACGCACGCCCCACTCGACGATACCAGACGTACTAGCAACGTACAACCACGCACCGCGCGGATCAAAGCACGTCCCAGCCAAATCGAGGTGTGGCGGTGTCCCCACTACAATTGCTCCCTCAGCCTCCGCTTCCGCCTCTGCCTCTCCCGTCTCGACACTCTGCTCACGGGCAACACCCGAGTGCACCACCGTCGTAGCAAGAGGTCTTTGACGTGGTGGTAGTGGCAGAGGGGGTGACGCCGCACGAGAAGGTGCGCGCGAGGTTAGACAGTCCGTCTCGACTTCCGCCTCGGCACCGTCTTCACCATCGTCCGTATCCACATCTACGTCCATCTCTGCCCCTGCGCCCGCCTCTGTATGCGAGCGCCGTCGGGGGGAGGGGAGCGAAGATGTAAATGTTGGCGTTGCTTGAGAACCGGCGGCAGGTAAACTTGTGGCTAAGGGCAGGTCACGAATTTGGTGCACACGTGCACGCAAGCGTCTCTCACGGTCACCTAGAGGGGACGGCGCCGGATTGTAAGAGCGGTGATAGTAGTGCCCATGTCCGTGTGGATGCGTATGCGTATGTAGATGCGGGACAGGGATATGGGGGAGGCGCGGTGGTAAGGGAGAGGGTGAGACGGTCCAGGCATCGTCACTTGTAGGGCGGGCACGTAGGTAGGATTGTGTTTGGTGGTTTGGTAGAGGTGACATGGGAGCTGATGTAGATGTTGGGGTTGGTCTTGGTGAGGATGACTGTGGAGGATCGTTGACGATCGCGGGGACACGGATGATCTCTTCATGCTCGAACGTGGTCGCGTCGATAACATGTAACAGAGAAGTGTGCTATCGCCCAGGTGTGCGCGTCAATTACAATCTCAGGATAAGTACCACTGATGACGCACCTCGGTGAAGGTCATAATCTCCTTTCCGCCGATTCCTGTATTAAACTTGACGTTCCTTACTCCCCAGCCAGGTGCCCGATGTCCTGGCATAGTCCAATCCCACGAATCCTCGTACAACCACCCGCTGGCGTTACCCGTTGCCCTGCTTCCACTCCTTGACATCCCACCAGGCGGTGCACGACTCCGGTCAGTGGTAAACACCTTCATCGGCTTACCGGAGCGTACGTCCCACACCGCGACCATACCTTCCTGGGATGCGACGGCAAATTTGGACCCTGAAGGTGAGAAGGCCGTGCAGAATGAGGCGGGGAGCGCGCCACCGCCGTGTGACGGGTGCAAATTCACGGGCGTGTCGAAAGGAGGGAGGGACAGCCGTGCAAGTGGAGTGAATGTGATACGGGCGCCCCCAGTCATGCCATGTAGATACACTTGCGGGGAGTCGCCGACGGAGAGGAGAGTACGGCCATCGGGCGAGATCGAGGCTGCGCAGAGAAGATAACGTCAGTGGTGCTCAGACCCGTGGTTACGAGTGGGAATTGAAGGGAGGGATGACACACAATGATTCACGGGCACGTCAAGCCGCAACGTGCCTGCTTCACTGATCCGCTTGGGAGGACCATCGACACCCTTTGAGCCCCGCACGTTAACGTCGAAGAACTTGACGGTACAGTCATTATTGCTGACTGCAACACGAGGCTCTGCGCTACTCTCGTTTGAACGAGTAAGGCTGAGAGAGGTGAGGAGGACGGAGTTGTTGATAGAGCCGGACAAGACGCCATCATACTGCCATAGCCTTCTTGACCCATGTGACGGGGGATCAGACGTGTTGCGTGATAAAGTGTGCCTGGAATGAATGGACAGGTGTAACTCGGCGTCCTGTCCACCTGCTGCGAGGAGACGCTCGTCGGAATCAGGGATGTTGAGGGAGGCGATAGTGTTTGGAACGTAGTTGAGGGAAACCAGAGGCGTTTGTGCCTATCAGATATAGTTCGTCAGCAGTTGTAGGAAAACCAGCGAGAACTTGGCAAAGCTCGGAAGTACTGCGGAGAAGGCGGCGGGGACATTACGGTGAGGCAGGGTCTAGAGTCATAAGGGACGGCCACGGATGCCGTCAACAGCACTGCAGCTTGGCTGGACACACAAGCCGAACTCACTCCCAGGCGAATCAAAAGGAGGTCACCTGAGATGGTCATCACTCATACCATGCGGTATAAACCAAGGAAAGAGCACATCGCTCAATCGCATCCCCCATTTTTTCGCTTCTTTCCGCGTAAAAGTGACCGGAAACCCGACGGAGAAGGATAGACGGAGAGGAGAAAAGAGGGAAAGAAAAAGACTCACAGAAGATGGATCCGTTATGTCGCGCTCCATTATACTCTGGTCTTGGACATAGTTGACTACGCCACGCTCGTCAGGACATATAATGAGATCTCTTAGCTGGCTATGTAGAGAAAAAAAAAGGAGTCAAGAACGTCCCAAAGCCGTGAGATGGTATCGCCTATCGGGAGGCTGAGGAGGAAAAAACGCACACATGGCAAATCGTAACCGGTTGGCGGACGATATGAGACGGTTCTGGGGTGAGGAGGGATTGAGAGCGAGCCATGAAAAGAGAATTGAGAGAAGCCAAGCGGAGA
Organism: Russula abietina; assembly: GCA_003313715.1. NCBI lineage: Eukaryota > Fungi > Basidiomycota > Agaricomycetes > Russulales > Russulaceae > Russula > Russula abietina. Next base: position 31,818 of record QLOU01001067.1, read on the forward strand.
TGATGGAAGAAGGAGAGATAGGAGCGTGGAGGGGAGAATGGCTTGAAGGCTTGTGCTCAAGGAAGGGAAAAGTATCGATGGGAGCGGACACGCGCCTTTCGGCCCGTGGACCCCACCCTATCCATATATGGTCATATCACGGCTCTTCTCGGCGCCGGACTTCCTCGGACGACTGTGTGGCTCTACCGGTCGTCGCACTGCATCGTCGACAACACGCGCCATTGATATTGTCCTTGCCCTCTTTTGTCTAACTGCGACGTGTATCAATTCGTAAATCAGAATACATCAGAAGACGCATGGAATGTCCTCGATCATCAGATGTGTAGTAGTACGTGCATTTTCGTACGTTCGTGAGTAATAAAAATCTTTAAAATGAAACAAGAATGTGTGATGTCCAATGCTCGATGACTACCACATCCGGATGACACACTCATCCTCACTCACACGCGACGCATCATACGCGCACTAGCTGACCGGCCCTGCGCATCACCTTTTACAGGCCCAATCTTGTTCGCGCCAGTCAATCCTAACCTTCCCCCACCACTGCCACCACCATCAACAGCCATAGATGTCGACATCGACACACGCCTAGCACCGCTAGCACCAACACCACCAGAAGAAGCGCGCGGCACAGCGATACCAGAAGCGCCTACACGTGACGTCGGCGCGCGGACACTAGACGGACGACGCAAGCCACTGGCACCTGCCACCGCAGTCACCTTGAACGAAGGTGGGGCCACTTGCGTCGTCATCTGCTTATTCCGCTGAGGCTGAGGCTGGGATTGTGTGCGCACAGATGCTGCCGATGAAGGTACAGACATTGCCCTCGAATGTGCAACGTTAGCAAGCGCCGGTGCAGGTGGGCGCTGTACTCCGTTAAGTGTCATCGTGCTTACGCTTCCGCGTGGCCGTGGCGGTTGGGGGGGCTGCGCAGAATAGACAGTGCTTCCTATTGGTTTGCGCGCTGGGATACCACGTGCCATCATCGTCTTTTTTGTGGCTTGCGCAGCCGTGGATGCAGACGCAGGCATGGGAAGGGCTGAAGATATTGATGGGCGCGTGCTGTTTCGTCTAGTAAGGAGCGGCGCTGGGGGTGGATTACTACATTTAGCGGTGGGGGCAGTAGGAACTTGCGTCTTGTTGTTCTTTGGGCGGACGAACTGGCGAACTGGTGCCTGCAGAGCTGCAATGGTAGATTTCGTTTGAGCGGTAAAGATCGAACAAAGCAAAATAAATACTGACTGGCAACGTTGCAGTTGCTAATCTGCTCCGGTGGCGTTGAGATGATATTGTCTCTATCCTCGTCCTTGTTCTGCAAAAAGTCCTCTTCCACAATGTTCATGTCGCGTAGCCGTTCCTCCAGCATACCCAGACAGTCCAACTCATTATCACTCTCGGCATCCGCCTCCGGAATACGAGTTACGACGTTGTTTCCCTTATCCTCGAGTACCTTCGTTGCCGGCGCGCGAGCCATCTCCATGTCAAGGTCTGCATCCAATGAGTCGTTCTCAAGAAACATGATTTTGTCCTTGAGCAAATCAAACGATGCCGACTCGAAATGCACGCTCATAGACTCTTGAAGGTCCACGGATATTCGTCCCTGCTGGAGGTCAACATCAACGTCAACGTCAGGGGACGCATGGAGCATCGTGTCTGGGCGTAACTGTCGTCCCTTTGGTGACGGTGACGATGGTTCGGCAGGTGTGACGGCAATTCGTGGGGCAGATGGGGTGGATGGTGGTGATAGCGAGGGAGAGCATGAGCGTAAGGTGGTGGTGCCGTTGATTGCATTGATGACAGAAGCGAGGGGAGACGAAGACGGTGCAGGGGTGGGACGCGCAAGCTTGAACGGAGAGGGGGACCCGAAAAATGATGACGATGGTGTGGCCTTACGTGTGAGGGGAGATGGCGAGGCACTCTTCTTCATATCCAACAGGCTACTCCCGCCGTCTCCGAGCGCGATATCTGCGAGAGGACGTCGTGAGGGCGAGCCTCGCGCCTCACCTTCTCCGCCAGTAGTGGGGAGAGTGGTCTCGTTATTAATAACAAATCCATGTCGTTCTCTCCGCTCGTCAGAATCAGAGTCAGAGTCAGAGTCGTCTAATGCGTAGGTGTCACCAATATCGATCAGTCGACCCTTTGGCAAAGAACGCGGTGGCTGAGCCTTTGGCCGCTTGTAGACGCGGTTGAAGAACTTGGTGAGTGTGATAGAGTCGTCACCATGACTGGGGGCGGCATTTTCCTTGTCAGAGCCCAGGTCTGGCGAAGGGACATCGCGACAGGGGGGAGGGGGCGGCGTCGCAGAGTCTCCTGAAAATAGTGGGTCGAAGAGGGTGAGGAGGCTCTCCCGTGGACGATTCATTTTGTAGTTTTCAGAGGCAGGCGAGAGCGACTTGAACGACTTGAACGTGTTTCGGGTCGTTCAAAACGTGGCGCGACTCGCCTTCTCGCCATCACGTGACCGTTCCCGCGTGGGAAAATTTGGCGGCTAAAAACTCCACCCGGGCAACCACAGCCCTACACTAGCCCTACACCTTGACATGCAGTGATACTCGGACGCAGCTGTTCAAACTCCAACTGGCAGTATTCCAGTAAAAACTCTGAATCGCGTGATCGCTAAATGACAATCCCAGCAGAATCACTGGGAGTTAGGCATAAGCGCAGAGATGGCGTCGAGCAATAAATAGACTCACAACACTCACAACAAGCCAAGGAGAGACGAGACAAAGGTTGGCCAAACGCACTTGGAAGAAAACTCCTACAACAAAATGGAACACTACTCAAGATTTGCTCCCAAAACCGTGAGGTATTGGAGTGTGTGACCTACAGTATTGGCAACCAGGTACACAATAACTGACCAATAGGGGTCCAGTGCTGGTCCAGGGGTGTGCGTAAAGGCATTTTTTTTTGGTTATCATCACGTAAGTAATTTATACAGCAAACCGCTCAGGCCGCAACTCAGCTCGAGTCTCCCCTGGCAAAGCAAGACTACTGGTGTTATGGTGCAATCTGCAGCTTGAAGCTCGAAACGCAGGCCAGCACTTGGGCCAGCATACTTATGTGTGGCAAATGGGACGCACAGCTGGAACCTGAACTACAGAAGTACTTACTGTTGCTACTCGCGATCTCTCGCAAGTGCGGCCCCCCCTCGATCTGGCTTATTGAATATTGATCCCGTCCGATTCATTCCGCGTTACTGTATAACTAGTGGGTAGTGTATATTATTGTACCACATTCGATTTCATCCCCTCGATTCTCCGACTCACCCCTGCCACTTCAACTCGTGCTATTCCCATGGCCATACTGGTCATTTCTCTGACGTCAATCCTCGATATTCTTGTCCTCGTTTCTTCTCTTGCCACGTTCTTGGCCATTCGTGACCGTCAAAAGAGGCGGGGCCTGCCGTACCCTCCTGGTCCGCGACCGCTTCCTCTAATCGGAAATCTATTTGATATCCCAAGGGAATTTTCCTGGCTAACATACACTCGATTTTCGAAGCAATATGGTATGATCCATTTCACCGTAACGGTCCACTGGCACCTCACAGAAGGCAGGCGATATAATATCTTTTCGGGCTCTTGGTCAAGTCATCGTCGTGCTAAATTCCATCAAAGTAAACAAAGACCTCCTCGAGAAACGTCCCGATATCTACTCCGATCGCCCTTTGATTACAATATTCGAGATGTATGTCTTCTCAAACGGAGCATTCACGCATGGCGTCTGATGAAGTTCAGGATGGGGTGGTATTGGAACGTGGGTCTTGGAAATTGCACCGAGGAATGGCGTCTGGGACTCAAGCTGCTCAACCGTAGCCTTCGACCGGCGAGCATAGTGACCTATCGTCCTCTGCTAGAAGCCAAGACATATGAGCTCCTTTCCCAGGTGTTAGCAAATCCGGATGAGTTGGAGGCTCACCTCAATCGGTTCGCACCTTTCCTCCGGCGGGCGTCTCCGGGTTTTCTAACCATTGTCCCAACTGTTAAGCCTATCGGGATCGATAGTGTTGAAAATGGCGTATGGCTATGAAGTCAAGGGTATTAATGACAAGATAGTCAAAGTTGCTAAAAAAATGATACAAGTTATGGGTGAAGTAGCCCTTCCGGGTGCTTTGCTCGTCAATATTCTCCCTTTCCGTGAGTCGTTTTGGTGGGCGTTTGACAAGTCTAACGGTCATCACCCTAGTACAACACATCCCCGAATGGCTTCCATGGTTGAGTTATAAGCCGCTCGCTCGCTTTGGCTACGATATAGGACAGGAGGTCTTACATGTTCCGATGGAATTTGCAAAAGAATCCGTGGTGAGTAATTTGAACGTTAATACGTGTTTCAAAATTCACACCTCCGGAGCGCAATGGTACTGCACAACCATCACTCGCCCTCGAGAACCTGCGAGAGACGGAGAAATTAGAGAAATCTGAGCGCGAAAAGATGGAGGATGTGCTCGCCAGAGCTCTAGGGGCGATGGATTTAGGTGAGTACAATTCGATGCTTGACAGAAGTTTGATAAAGCTCTACTCCGTCAGGCGGGTCCGAAACTGTACGTGGCTGAAGTAGATAATTCAAGAACATCCCAGCTCAAATAAGTCCCCGTTTTTCAGACGTCGTCTTCCTTGATGCCGTTCTTCATAGCGATCTTACTTCGTCCAGAAGTCCAAACGATGGCTCAGAAAGAACTCGATGCGGTCACTATGAGAGAGCGACTGCCGACGTTTGAGGATCGTGCTAGGTTACCATTTGTCGATGCTATATGCAAGGAAGTAAAAAGGTGGAGGCCCACCGTGCCTCTTGGTGAGTTACCACCATTGAGTACTGAGTTGCCTCGCCTACGAAAGGATGACGGCGCACAGGTATACCCCACGCAACTGCAAGCGATGACGTCTATGAAGGTTACTTCATCCCCAAGGGTTGGTAGTCTCAACGTATAAATATGTTTTGCCATTGGCTAATCTGTACCTTAGGTGCAGTTGTGATGGTAAATGTATGGTGAGATCTGCTCATTTTTTTCTCCGGTTGGCTCTTAACTTTTCGTTAGGGCGGTTCTTCATGACCCGGTCAGGTACCCAGAACCAGATTCCTTCAAACCGGAACGGTTCATGAACCCAGATGGAAGCGCGCTTGAAGATCCAGTGCTGTCTACAATATTTGGACTTGGACGACGGATCTGTCCCGGGAGACACTTAGCTGATGCAGTAGTTTTTATCGTCGTTGCCTCTTTTCTTTCCGTTTTCAACATCGAAGGCGACGGCACGGATGGAGGACCTGATAAGTACCCATTCACGGGCAGCGGCGTAAGGTGCGCTCATTGCACCGGCGTCTCCTTAATTGTGCAGGAGACTCGGAGAGTTGACTGCTGACTTTTTCCCCTAGTGTTCCGTGTCCTTTCACCTGCTCCATCACCCCAAGAGATAAAAGGGCAGAAGAGCTTATTGCTACTAATGCGGAAGAACGACGACCTATCTAGGTTGTCTGCTTATCTTCAGCTCTGTTTCTTTCCGTATTCCCTTGCTTCTCAAACGAGGGTGGTGTCGTGGAGATGCTGTTTCATCTTAGCATACATGCCTTTTATGTCCCCGTCTTGGTTGGCTTATAACCGACCTTTACTACATGGTTGCTTTCGTGACGTGAGGCAGTGGTCCCGAACAAGACTCAAGCCTGCACTGCCTGCTGGTTCAGGGAGCGTATACATACTTGTGTGAAAGAATAAGTTCAAAATCGTGGATGTACGGCCCAAGCGCAGCCGCTGTGCGGCGTAGTTTGGAGCATAGTCTGTGTGAGGGAGGGTACTCGGGCTGTCGTTCTTGCTTGACGCATCCGTCAGCCACCCATCTCCTAGGATAGGAGCCTGTAAACACCGGTATGCTCAGCGGCAAGTAGAGAGGTGGGTTGCAGCGGTTTCGAGCCTGCGAAAGCTCTCGTCAGGTGGTTACCACTGCTACGGCCGCCGTCCTTCCAAAATCCGTTTGGGTGCCTTCCTCTGTCCTCTGGGGGAGTCGACCCTGCTGTGGGCGTGACCCTGGAAGGGAGAGGTTGTGTGGATGGGCAAACACAATTGGGTAGGTAGGTTTGCTTCCAGCTGTGGGGCCCTTTCAAGCGCGCGCCTGGGAGTGTCTTGCTTCCACGGCGCCCTCCTTCCATCAGAAGATCCGATGAGCGGCACGGATGTGTTCATACGCACTCTAATAGCAGGTGCCTTTCGATGGACGTGTTAGCCCAAGTACTGTACTACAGTAAGTTATACAGTAGGTCAACATGTTTGGTGAACAAACGCTACCCACTGGCAGACCGTAGGTGTGACGGGTCACGAGCCATTGCAAAGAGGACCGATACGATTGGGTCTCGCTAAGGCTGAGCGATTACAATTACTGTTATGTACAAGCGGATCTTGACACCAACTCGACTTGTCATTTTGCCATTGTCAGTCGCGATATGACATCTTTAACCTCCAAAGTGCAAGCCACGGTGACTCCAACTGAAATATATCAATCCAGTTACTTCTTGGCAGTCACGATAGCCTTCAAGTTCTGAAATCGAGCAAGTCTACGGTATTGAAGCAGCATTTGAAGAAAGAACGAGATGAGAGGGAATATGATCGATATGATATCGTGCAAAAGTGACACGAAAAAGGACTTCGGGCCGAGGCAGGTCTTATTCACACGTACGTTATCATTTCTCACAGCTGCAAGTGAGTCGCTAGTGAGCTCGCGCCGTTGGGACTCTGACTTGACACCGGGACACGTCAACACTACGTCAACGCGTCCAACCGGTCATCAAAAGCGCTTACTGTAAAACACATACTCCGAAAAAACAGGAACGAAAAAGCGTGCGGGCAAAGGAGAACGACGCGTAACCGACTCGAAAGCGGGTGTCATTCATGATGGAAGGAAGGTTTTCAGTTCGTCCAGTGGAAGTCGTGAAGTCACCCGGCAGTCGGACAGTCACACTCACTTAGTAGGCCACAACTACTGTACATCTTGTGCACTGATAATACTACAGTTGGCAAGTGATTGCTTGTACCCCTGACAACGCTCTAAT
>QLOU01001070.1:0-14955 GCA_003313715.1 Russula abietina
CGCGCCAAACACCCGCATGGGACAAACTGGACATCTGGCCAGCCTTGCCTCTCGTCATTGCCATTGGATGCCCTGTGACCTCATCAAACACAGGCAACAACATCATTGCAGCGCTTAAGCAGAGCAATCGCGTATGTAAAGTCAATCTCACGGTCTGTGCGGAGTGCGGCGGATTGGAAGAGGTCTTGGCGGCCGCGATGCAGGTGTCATTGCCGGAGTTGAGAGATCTGCGGATCTGGTCAGATATTGCCAGTAGTGAATATAGTGAATCATCGTCAGTCCTTCCAGATTCGTTCTTGGGTGGATCTGCCCCACGTCTGCGACACTTCCAGTTGTTTGGCACTCTATATCCGGGATTTCCAAAACTGCTTTTATCTGCTACTCACCTCGTCTCCCTTCGCCTCCTTGATATTCCTCATTTTGATTACATCTCACCCGAAGCGATCGTCGCTCTCCTCTGCGCCTTGTCCAGCCTCAAATCACTTTCCCTTGAATTCCAATCTCCTGAATCTCGTCCTGACTCGGAAATCCAAAGTCTGTCTCCACTAAAGCGCTCTATTCTCCCCGCTCTCGTCGAATTCTATTTCAAAGGCGTTACCGAATATCTGGACCACCTCGTGGCTTTCATCGACACCCCTCAACTCGACTACATGAATATATCTTTCTTCAATCAAATCGATTTTGACTGCCCACAACTCGTCCAATTCGTCAATTGTACACCAACACTCAGCCTACGTGATGATGTGCATGTGCAATTCGATAATAGCGCCGTCGGCGTCACACTTGGATGCAGGACGCCTATGTCCGACTCTGACAATATGAATCCTCTGATTGAAATTTCAAGCAGAGAAGCTCAATACCGAACATCTAAGTTTGACTTTGACCATCTTCAGATAAGTATCTCAATGGCATGCGAAGAACCAGTTTTGCAACTTTCGTCCGTCGTTCAATTCTGTAACTCCTCTTTGCCTCCTCCTTCTACGATCGAGGACCTCTACATCGAGCGTCGATGTCAGCGACTAGACTGGGATGATGGCGCCTTCGAGAACACCGTATGGTTGGAACTCTTGCCTCCATTTACGGCGGTGAAGAATCTCTATATATCCAAGGAATTCGCGCCAGATATCGCGGACTTCCTGCAAGAGCTCATTATTGGTGCCAGAATAACAGAAGTGTTGCCCAGCCTGGAGAATATTTTTGTGGAGAAACTCCAAGTCGAGCCATCGGGATCTTTCCAGGAAAACCTTTGGGAGTTTTCTGGCGCGCGACGGCAGTCCGGTCACCCTATCACTATTTCCGACTGGGACGAAGGCCCCAACGTGAAGTTGACGTGATCCAGTTCGTAAGTTATTGCCAGTGTTCTCTAGCTTTCTTTCCCATTCATCTTGTATAACTCTAGTCACCCAATACGAGTTTGCTGTTGTACAACTCGCCTCACCTCTTGCTCGTCCTTTCATCACTCTTGAACCTTTATCCGTCCCTCGCTTTCTCTCCTCCGTCTATTGTAAATTGTACGCGTTAGGAAGCCGAGGGCACGAGGTTCTCCAGTATCGGCCTCATCGAGCGTGTTTTCCTGTTCGTTACTACTATCGTCAACAACTAGACCAGATAAAGAACGAAAGTAGTGAGTAGCGAAGACAGAGAGAGCCAGAAGGGATTCATGGAAGAAGGGACCATTCAGTGGTATAGCAAAACGTCACGTCATCACTTTCGTTACAGTAAATCAAGCTCAAAACAAATATAATACGGTAGTCAAAAGACGGAGAGGGCCTGGGTGACTTGGTCACACAGCGACCGTCGCGTCTCGATTGAGACTCACGTGACCGCGTCTGGTTGGACGCGAGTCGCGCGATAGCCTGCTCCTTATGAAGCTGCGCGGGTATAGCAAGTGCCTCGCCTCGGCCCATAAATTACTTACAGTATCACATCGCCGGCGGCCAGCGCAACTGTGAGTGGCACTCTGTTTCAAAAAAACCATTTGGTACCTCCTACGTTGTCATCAGGTCCGTACAGTGTCCCGCTGCTGGCCGTAGCGAGGTGGTAGAAACGAGCAATCTGCTTGAGCTTAGCCGTGAGCCTAGTGAGAGCGTCGTCGAAACAACCACACACCAGACAATCCATTTGTCTGCGCCAACGTCCTCCGTGCGAAAGACAATCTTTGGATTCCCACGAGGCTCCTCAACAAGGTCCCACACATGCCGCTCGCAGGAGTGGATCCTCGGCTATCGTCTAGGATGGCAGGGCCGCCAGGCCCCTTATACCCATTGGATTAATTAATGGGAAGGGGACCCCATGGGCGCCGGATCCCGCTGGTCACCCCCCATACCACCATGACCGAAAGGTTGCGGCCACATCGCTTCCCCATGCGGTCCTGGTAGGCGTCCTACAGGAACTCAGAAGGATCGGCGGTTGGGGTAGCGGTAGCCCCCTGACGAGAGCTTTCGCAGGCTCGAAACCGCTACGGCCGTCGTCCCTACCTGCCTCTGCGCGCGCTACAAGGCTTGGCCGACTGGTCCCTATCCTCGGAGAAGGGCGACAGGTGGCCGCAGCAAGCAGGATGAAAGCCCGAGTTGGCTCCCCCGCACATGTGGTTAAACACAATCCCCTTCGGGACTAGTCTGTAGCAAATTGGTGATGAGGCCGATGAGGGCTCGTGTATGCTCTCTGGACGCATAGTTAGAGCGGGATTTGTGGTCGGAATTGCCGATTTTGGTCTTTCCTCGCTATCGGTCTCCAACGTCGCGTCTCCTCAACTCAAAGGCAAGAGCACTCGGTCAACGCCAATGGCCCAAACGCAGCATAGATCTGAATTAATACGTGTGCTCGAATGACGAGCTGGCTGCAGTACTAGTATCTACTCGCCTACATCTTCATTTCTCCTGAGTACCCGTCGCTTTCTCTCCACCATTTGTCGTATATTGTATCATGCTCTGTCAGACATGCGCTCAAAAATGCACTTGCACCCATGCCTACTACCCACTTCGTCTTATATCGTCTCTAGCGCCGAATGTTTTATATCGATTGGCGTTGGCTTTGGAAATCGAAACTTTGATTGAGACAATCCTTCGTGCTCAGAGGAAGGAGGAGTTCGTCCTTGGTGCGCGACGCGGTCATGTAGCCTGCGCAATAGAAATGAAAGATAGGCCTACATTGAATTCCCTGGTTGAAGACTCAGTCATTGCGGGAAAAGAAGAAAAAGGTAGGAAAGAAGCGAAGCACGATCGACAACGATGCGCTACGCCACGCCGAGCGGTTTCTGTCGTGAATGGACAAGACCTAAATGACGCTTTAGAAAGCCGAAGGTGCGAAGTTCTCCGTCTCATGGAGAGTTGTCGCCTGTTGATCATTACTATCGTCAATAAATACATAAGCTCAGCTCGCATCTATACGTACCGAGGAATACCTGGTTATAATCACTTGAACCGTCAAATCCGAACAAACCAGACCAGAAAAAGGACGAGATAAGGAGTTAAAGAGTAACGACGAAGACAGAGAGAGGCAAAAAACAGGAGTGGAAGAAAAAGAGAAGAGAAACCGAGCACCATTCCGGCCTTTGGCATGATCAACACTGCGTTGGCTCAAGTTTTGGTTCTGTAAATCGAGAAGGCCGCCAACATGAACTTGACGGAAGAGTGTACAGAGACATCTAGGGGTAATGCGAATCGTTGGTCTGGCAGGCCGCCTCGAATGGTTATCCAGGTCGTCCGCAAAAACGTTTGTGGTGCACGTGTAGAACACTGGCACATCAGCATCGTTCTTTTTCGTAGACAAACCAGACAATTGTAATGTCGATTTCAAGAGACGCAAAGTCAGAGAGACAAACGTATCACTGGCACAGCCCGTACAGGTACAGAGAATATTTGCGCGCTGCACCCAATTGGCATGGGCATCATTTTGGATTTTACTAAAATGGCGACATGATGGATTACGAGCAGGACGCGTCTTCGTTGAGCTGTCAGCGCGTCAGCGCTGTCAGCCACAAGCTGTTTTGGGCCATAAACTTGAAGGGCCATGAACGCGTTTAGTATCTTGGGTAGCCATATGCATTCTGGAAAAAGCTATATACATGGGAACTCGAGGTACTTCTGAACGAGTTACAGTCGACTTTATGGGTTGTTTTTGAAAAAGTGGCAACGTACCTGTCTGTTTGAGGAATTAGCCTTTTTAGCTGATAATTGCGAGAGAAGCAATCGATCAATCATCGACCTCCTCCGACTCGTTCCCCTGCTCCAACTTGTCCTGATCCAAGCCCCTGACCCAGACAGAAATGGCGACAGGTCGATTGGTGGGCTGTCGCGCAGAAATGAATCGCTTAATGCCTTCCTCGATGGATCCAGACGGCTGGAACCCCTCCAAGTAAAGATTCTGCAGGGCGGACAACACCTCTGTTGTTCCGCCCTCAGTGATCTCCTGCAGGGCAGGCGCGATACGTGGCGCAAATTGCTTCGATAGGTACAGATTTTTCACAGTTGTGAAAGGGAGTAGAAGTGACAACCATTTGATATTCTCGATACCCTCTTTCCAATCGAGTTGCGAATCCACTCGCTCGTAGATAAAAAGATTTTCCGTCGTGGAAAGGAGAGATAAAGAAGAGGTACAGATCTGTGCCACGGACGAGAGCTGCCAATCTGGCTCTGTGCATGAGATTTCTACTAAGAAATGTTCCAAGTTTGATGCTTGTGGTATAAGTTTGACCGAAGCGGTTTGACTATCAAAGAATACATGTACCTCGTTGGGTAACTTGAGTGTTGATGAGTGACTGACGAATCGGATGAGTTCTGGGGTGTCGAAGTTGGTATCATTGAAGAACATAGTCCTCAACCAGCTAAGTCGAGGTGCATCGATCCTGGCCACAAGTTCCTCCAAGTATTCATTGACCCCTTTAAACCCGAAGCTCGTAAGAGCGGGGAGGACAGAGCGAGTTGGTGGAGGTGAACGTCGGCTTTCCTGATCGGGAGAAGATTGAGGGGATTCGAATCCAATTTGAAGTAGATCGAGGCTGGTCAACATGGAGAGGCAAGTGGCCATTGCTTCGGGTGAAATGTATCCGGAATGGGGAATGTTCAGGAGCCAAAGACAGACGAGGTGGGTGGTAGACAAAAGAAGTTCCGGTAAACGCGAAAATGAAATGGCATTAAAGAAGAGGTATTGCAGACGTGGCGCAGATCCACTCAAAAATGAATCGGGAAGATTTGGCAGGTAGGACAAGCCATGGCCAAATGACAGACTTGCGAGCTCTGGGAATGGCACCTGCATTGCTGTCCAAAGATTTTCAATTTGTGATGTCGAATAGAAATAGAGATTGAGTTGACGTATGCGATCGCTGTGCTCGAGTTGAGCAATCACATTATCCGCCGAGTCTATGGTGACATCGCCCAGGATGAGGAGAGGTAAGGCTGGCCAGACGTCCAATGTCCCGCTTGCAGGTGTTCTGGTCGTACAATAAAGTTGCAGGTTCAGGTGACGTGGTGATCCGAAAATGAGGCCTCTCCAACGTCGACACACGTGTACCAGCGATTGCCACGACCGTATCTTCCTTATCGTATCTTCGGTGCCCCACAACATCTCATCGACACTCAGATCTTGATATCGGACGACATAGAGATCAAATATTGCCAAGAGGTCGTCATCTGGGAGGTCGTCGATTGTTATCGTCTGGCCTACATCGCATCGCATCAACCAGCAGTCATTGGGAGATGACGCCAGTGCACAACCAAGGACTTACGTCGGCTGTAGGGATGTGCTGAATTGTCTGCCATCAGTGAACCTTCGAAATCCAGATCAATTGTGACCAAAGATCCTGGGAGGGCTAGGAAATGAGGGAGAAGCGAGGATGGTGCCGAGGGGAGACTTGACGACGGGGACGCTTTCGAGCGGGGCCTACATTCATGTCAACTTGTCATGACGGATCAATACAACGAGTGAATTCACTTTACATACAGCTAAGAGGTCGTTGGTGGGGATTCGGCGTTCGGGGTGACTCGAGACTTCGTAGAGACGCTCAGAGCCACGACATTTGAGCATAGGCCGCTTCTTCCGTCGTCATCTTTTCCCGCCCACCTCAGCCCCACCCGCACTCACAGGCTTTGGGCATTATTCTTTCATTTTTAATTCCTAACATACTCGATCAAAGCACTAAAAGTTACTATTCTACGATGTTCAACACTTACCCACCCCACCGTCTCTAGCTCGAACAGCGTCAAGGCGGTCTGGCCCATATCGCTGACCTTTTCCCGAGCGTCCATTCCCAGCCGTGCTTTCGCCCATCCATACCCATCGCGCCCGCTCTTTGCACCGAATGCCCTGTACTAGGCTCGCAAGTTTGTGTTATACGGAGCGGGATGTTCTGCGACCGACGATGGACTGACGATGGGTGTCTCTGTGTGCAGGGCGGTTGTTGGCAAATATGGTATGGTACAAGGTGAGCGAGCACTGTTGTATTTACATTCTCCCTTTCATAACACCCTCTCGGCCAACACCAACGCAGTACAGATACAGAGGGTCTTATCGTGATCATAACAAATGCGTACCTCGATGGATGACGCGATGACGTGTCAGTACATGTCCGTAGCAATTAACAATAATCTTTTTCCATTTGCGACGAGTGTATCTGCCGCCGCCGCCAACTATCCAAATACCCTCCGACTGAGCTTCTCCTGCTCACGCGCGTAGACGGTTATGGGCCTACGTAGAATTTTACGAGCTTCGAATACAGTTGCCAATGCAACTGCGCAATATCCTCTGCGGGTGTTACTGGCTACTCGATCCCAAGGAAATCCTCGCACCTCAACACCATGACACCACCTGACAGCGACGCGGGTAAATCTACCGTAATCCCACCTGGCATCGTCTGCTCAGCGCTCGTCCTCTAATCATATCTCTAGTATCTTTGGCCGGGTTGGCCGGTTGGGATTAGAGCATTATCGGTAAGTCCGCATGCGTAAAAACAAAACGAAACCTGGGACTGGGCTCGCCCGTAATTCGTATTGCATTTTGACGGAATTCTCCGACGATAGAGTTGAAAAACAGGCAACGACTCCGCAACGACCGTATCGCGAAATTTGACGCACTCTTCGCATCATTACGTTCCATACGGATAACAACAGACACGGCATTCGACGCGACAAGGTGCATTATTATCGACAGTGGTCCCATCCTTGCTTCTTCCTCCCTCTCTCTCTATATCTGCGATGTCACCAAAAGGGCATAACAAAGTCGAGCGGGGGCGGCAAAGTCAGAGCCACCATTTCGAAAGTAAACTCGATTTGTTTTGTTGCTAATAATGCGAACTGTTAACGATGTCCTTTTTTTTCTTCCTTTCTTTTCTTTAAAAAGCGGATTCCTCGCGACATGGCCATGAGCTCCAGAGATCAGAAGGCAGTCCCGGTCTCTCACAAAAGCAAATCAGTATACACCATTTCATTGATTCCGTTCAATACATTATGTTATTTTAAATAGGAACACGTATTGTCTAGAATTTCTTGGTTAGCGCTTATACGAGCTCATCGCCTGATACATCATATATGCGACTCTCCGCCTTTTGCTGGCACTGGCAGACAAAGCCACTGCCTTGCGTCATCAAGCTTCTCTGACGGCAGTTGTCCGTCTTTCCTCAATGAAATATAAAGCAGCAAGTCGCCTTTGCGGCGCATTCATAAAGAGAACAGTTATAACACCCATTGTGGGTGGCTCAACGCGCTGAACTCGCGACGCGATGCTCGTCCCACGTCTGCCTCTAACTCAACGCCCCACGGCCCAAAGCCCTGTGAAAGACGACCCGGCTGGCTGGCGGGCTGGCTGGCTGGCTGGCTCTTGCTCGCTATGCTTTTACAGAACGTTGGTGTCACGCCATGGCACGCTGCCAACTGCTACGTTAAGTGTCAGCGAAAGCGCGATCGTGTCAATGATACAGTTTGTCAAAGTGAGTTGCTTGTGTGGCTCAGCGCGTCAGCAATTTGGGGATATTCCTGTATGGTGGCATGACGAATGACGGGCAGGACCCTGCGTCTTCGCCTCTAGGGTCAGCGCTGTCAGCTACAGGCCCGGCAAAAATCGCTGTTGGGCCATGATCTCGAAGATACCATCAACACGTTTAGAATGCATTAACTTTTGGGTAGCTATATGTATTCGGGCACAAGCTACTGGATATACACGCAAGGTTATGGAGAACTTGAGGTGCTTCTGAGTCTGCACGAGTTGCGGTCGATTTATGGGTCTTTTTGAAAAGTGGCGACGTACCTGTCTGTTTGAATAATTAGCCCTTGTCGCTATTGATATTCCAGACAGAAATGGCGACAGGGCGATTGGTGAGCCGTCGCGCAGAAATGAATTGCTTAATGCCTTCCTCGATGGATCCAGACGGCTGGAACCCCTCCAAGTAAAGATTCCGCAGGGCGAACAACACTTCTGTTGTTCCGCCCTCAGAGATCTCCTGCAGTGCAGGCGCGATACGTGGCGCAAATTGCTTCGATAGGTACAGATTTTTCACAGTTGTGAAAGGAAGTAGAAGTTCCAACCATTCGATATTCTCGATACCATCTTTCCAATCGAGTTGCGAATTCACTGGCTCGTAGATAGAAAGATCTTCCGTCTTGGAGAGGAGAGGTAAAGACGAGGTACAGATCTGTGCCATGGACGAGAGCTGCCAATCCAACTCCCTGCATAAAATTATTACTTGAAAATTTCCGTACTCTGTTGGTGGTTGAAGTATGACCGAAGTAGTTCGACTATCAAAGAATACATGAGCACTATTGGGTGCCTTGAGGGGGGTTGATAAGCGACTGATGAATCGGATGAGTTCTGGGGTGTCGAAGGTGATATCATTGAAGAACGTCGTCTTCAAGTCGCGGAGTCGAGGTGCATCGATCCGGGCCACAAGTTCCTCCAAGTATTCATTGACCCCTTTAAACCAAAAGGCTCTGAGAACAGGGAGGACAGAGCGAGTTGATGGAGGTAAATGTCGGCTTTCCTGGCCAGGAGAAGATTGAGGGGATTCGAATTCAAATTGAAGTACATCGAGGCAGGTCAACATGGATAGGCAAGTGGCCATCGCCTCGGGTGAAATGTATCCAGAATGGGGGATTCTTTGAAGCCAAAGACAGGTGAGGTGGGTGGTGGACAAAAGAAGTTTCGGTAAACCCGAAAATGAAATGGCACGAAAGAAGAGGTATCGCAGACGAGGCGCAGATCCACCCAAGAATGAATCAGGAAGATTTGGCAAGTACGACAAGTCTTTAAATGACAGGTACAGAATTGCGAGCTCCGGGAATGGCACCTGCATTGCCGTCCAAAGGTTTTCAATTTGTGAAGTTGGATAGAAATAGAGTTTAAGTTGACGTATGCGATCGCTGTGCTCGAGTTGAGCAATCACATTATCCACCGAGTCTTTGGTGACATCGCCCTGAATGAGGAGAGGTAAGGCTGGCCTGACGTCCAGTGTTCCGCTTGCAGTTGTTCTGGTTGTACAATGAAGTTGTAGATTCAGGCGACGTGGCGATCCGAAAACGAGGCCTCTCCACCGTCGACACACGTGTACCAGCGATTGCCACGACCGTATCTTCCTTATCTCATCTCGGGTGCCGAACAATATCTCACTGATATCCAGATCTTGATATCGGACGACATAGAAATCAAATATTGCCAAGAGGTCGTCATCTGGGAGGTCGTCGATTGTTACCGCCTGGCCTACATCGCATCGCATCAGCCAACAGTCATTGGGAGATGATGCCAGTGCACAGCCAAAAAACTTACGTCGATTGTGGGGATGTGCGAGATTGTCCGCCATCAGTGGGTCTTTGAAATTCAGATCGATTGGGATCAATGATCCTGGGAGGCTATATGAGGGAAGTGCGAGGACGGTGTCGAGGAGACTTGATGACGGGAACGCTTTCGAGTGGGGGGCCTACATCATGACAACTTGTTATGAAGGATCAATACAACGAGTGAATTCGCTTGACATACAGCTGAAAGGTCGTCTATGGGGGATTCGGCGTTCCAGGAGGCTCGAGGCTCGTAGAGAGAGGTTTATGAGACGCAAGCGCTTTCTTCGTCATCTTTTCCCACCCACCTGCACTCACGGGCTTCATCAGGTAAATTCAGGTGCTGTTCTTTCCTTTTTTTTAATCCCTAACGTACTCGATCAAAGCACGAAAAATCACTATTTCACGATGTTCAGCACATACGTACACCCACTGCACGACTCTAGGTAGAACAGACTGCGGAACAGTGTCGGGGCGGTCAGGCTCATATTGGCTGACCTTTTTCAAGACCTTTTTCCGAGCGCCCACTCTCAGCCGTCCTTTCATATTCACTGCCCTCTCTTTGCATCGGAAGCCCTGTACTAGGTTCACAAGTTTGTGGATGCTTTTGTGAGCTGGGCGGAAGTTTGCAAATACAGTACGGTACAAAAGGCTGTCCCAGCTCTCCCCCACCCGGGAAGGAAAGAGTTTTGCTCGTAGGTATTCGCGCGCCGGTGGTTGGTCGAGAGGCGATGAACGTGAGGCGCAAGTCCGCATGGTCCGTGCACGAGTTAAGTTGGGAGCGCTCCGATCCGGTCCGGAGGAGGTGTGCGGATTGTGCGGATCAGGGGCCAAAAAAGCTTTGCGCTTCACAAGCTTCACCCTTCCACTATTTCTGGCCACCGTGAGATATCGATCCCGTTGGCAATAGATCGTCGTTCTAGTGGCAGTGATGGAAAAGGATTGTTGCCATACTCAGAAAAAACTAACCAAACAAAGTCGATGTAAGTCTTGCATTGCGCAACATCCCACAACGATTACTGACTGACTTGATGTGAAGTAGGTCACGTAAAACGAATTGACGTACTCCCCGATGACGTCCTATTAGAAATATTCGATTTCTATATGAAGGTGAATCTACCAATTGAAGGCAGAATGGGCATAGAGGCATGGAGATCGCTTGTTCATGTGTGTCAACGATGGAGAAGCCTTGTTTTTCAGTCACCGCGTCGCCTGAATCTGCAACTTTATTGTACACCTAGAACACCCGCAAGGGACAAACTTGACGTCTGGCCAGCCTTGCCTCTCATCGTTACTGGCCGTATGCCCTCATCGACCTCATCGGCCTCATCAGCAGGCACGGACAACATCATCGCAGCACTTGGGCAGAGCAATCGCGTACGTGAGGTCACCCTCACGTTCCTTGCGCGTTGGCAATTGAGACGAGTCTCGGCCGCGATGCACGTTTCATTTCCCGAATTGACAGATCTGCTGCTCCACTCACATGATGAAACACCACTACTCCTTCCCGATTCGTTCTTGGGCGGATCTGCCCCACGTCTGCGACACTTCAAGTTGTATAACATTCTTCTGTTTCCGGGATTGTCAAATCCTCTTTTGTCTGCCACTCGCCTTGTCGACCTTTTGCTCTACGATATTCCCCATTCCGGGTACATTTCACCCGAAGAGATGGCCGCTTCCTTTTTCGCGTTGTCCAGCCTCGAAACACTCACCCTTGAATTCCAATCCTCTCAATCTCGCCCTGATATGGAAAGTCCGAGTCTGCCTCCACCGAAATGTTCCATCCTTCCCGCTCTCTACGCCTTTTACTTCAAAGGTGTTGCCGAATATCTAGAGGACCTCGTGACCTTCATCGACGCCCCTCAACTCAAGACCTTGCAGATAACGTTCTTCAATCACATCGATTTTGACTGCCCACGACTCGCCCAATTCATTAATTGTTCACCAAAACTCAGAGCATGTGCCGAAGCACATGTGCAATTCAATTTTAGCACCGCCAGCGTCAAACTTCGATACCAGGCACGTAAGTTTGGCGTCTACGATGCTCGCCTCGACGATCTTCAAATAAATATTTCATGCAAAGGACCGAATCGGCAGCTTTCGTCTATCAAGCGGGTCTGTAATTCCTATTTCCTTTCCATGGTTGAGAACCTCTATATCGAACGATATTCGCGAAGTGTTTGGAAGAACGACGCGACTCAGAACACCCGATGGCTGCAACTCTTTCGTCCATTTACTGTAGTGAAGAATCTCTACATATTTGAGGAATTTGGGCCAAGTATCGCGGCCGCCCTGCAAGAACTTGTTGGGGGCAGAGTAATGGAAGTGTTGCCCAGCCTGCAGAACATGTCCATTGCGTGGCCCAGGCCATTGGAACCATGCCAGGAAAATATCGAGCGGTTCGTTACCGCGCGACAGCTTTCTGGTCAACCTGTCGCCATTGATGTCAGGAACGAACTTATCTTATCTGACGCGAAGATGACATAATGGTGCCCTCAAAGGAGAAATTGCGGACGAAATTCACGAGGACATTTTGGGTCAACACGAGCTCGGCATTGCCGCCAGATGGTTGTTCGGTCCCCAGGCCTCATGCGTTTAAGGCAAGAGGAACGCCAAAGGCCCAACGCAGTGTATAGGTCTATATCAACACGTTTTGAATAGCTAGCTATATGCGGTAGCCATCTACTCAATGCCATGATATCCGTGGTTCACTTGCCCTTTTTATAGCATACGGCATCGTAGTGCACTAGACTCACGGCATGATCGTGTAGTGGGCGGACGAGGCGTATAACTTCATGAAGAGGTTTATAAAGTACAGATTGCCATTCACTTGTCAGGTTACTATGCATCGTTAGAAGTGGGAGGTTCTATGGCAGTCATAAGAACACTCTGACACACCTGCGTACTGCTGTAATAGGCCTAATCGTTTGCAATTTGCAGAACAGTCAAAACCCTGGCAGTGTTAGTTTTGTCCTGGTTTTCAGTACATAAGATCAACCCCCTCGTAAATAACTGTTACGATGGGAATGATGGTCCCCTTAAGCGTACACTGGATCCTAGCGCGAACGGTAGGACGGAAGCACGACACGTGAATTGAACGCGAGGACATGCATCAACATGTCCGCGCTGTCACGCCGCCGTCGATTAGCGTGTAGTAAGCAATTGTCTTCGATTGGGACGGAGCGACGAAACTTTTAATTGCTCTCCCAATTAATGAACCCATGCGATCACCGTGAACTTTTGGGAACACCTCATCTGGAACGTGACAGCTTTGTGATTTTCGACGGCTTTGATGAAGTTGTGCTTGAGTAGCCCCAGTTAAAAGAGGTTTAGCTTAAACGCTGACGCGCTGACGGATGGCGACTGGTGGAGCGTTAGGCGCGTTAGGTCCGAGAATTCTTTTTACAATTAGAAGGGCAGAGCGAGTCGTGAGAGGTGTATCAGTAACCCTATCTCAGTATCAGTGTATCTCCGATCCGACGTTAACATTTGAAAAACCTCACCTCCCTTTTCGTTTTCCTTCTCGGCCAGCCATCGCTCGACATCGCGCATGCACTCTTCCAATGCGCGAGCGTGACAAACAGTCCACCTTTCGAGCTTTTAGGAACGCCGCTTGCGTGACGACGAGGAGAATGCCGGGACGGGAGCAGGGAGTACCGGAGTTGCCTGGGTGGATGCCCATCGTGACGCACAGCGCTGCCAGACATACAAGAGATTTGGAGAAAATCGAGAATACAACTATGACCGTATTGTGAGGGGTGTACTCCTGCAGTGCTCCTGCCGTTTGGTTGAGGCTAGTTGTGTCGGAGCGTGCAGTTGAGATAGATCACGCACGACCACTTATTGGCCTTATATTGTTGTCTCACTTTTATATTACAGTCTCACTTTTTGTACTCAGACAGAGGCTTATAAGGCGAGCCCTGGGGGCTCGAATACAGTAGACTCGGTGTCCAGCGAGTCCAGTTCCCGTCGCTTTTGTGTGCACCACCCTCTCATCTCCGTGCTCCCTCCCCACTTCGCTTAGCGCTCTGCTGCGCCCCTCGTCATTCTCTCCAAGTTGATCGTGTCTGAAAAAAAGTGGTTGAGGCGGAATGCCAGTTGGTCGCCAGCCAGTGATCCGCTCCGGCGCGGCCGGCGTAAGGACCGCGTGGCGCGGCGTGCAGGCGGGACAGCTGGCACGGCGATGGGGCGATGGCTCGCTCCTCAGCAGTCCCTGTTATAAACCCGCCAGCATTAGCGCTAGCAACCGCCTAGCACCGCCAGCACCGAATCCTCATCAATCAGCCGCTCCGTTCTCCGCTCCTAGTTATAAGTCAAGAAAAACCCAAACGCTGCATCAATACAGTAATTATTAACGAACAAAGGTCGCCAATAGCTCAGATAAAAGCTCAAGCCCAGTGAAAACTGGCACCGAGCTGAGCCGCGTTCATCTGACCAAATCTGGTCTGGTCGGAGTGCTCAGTCCAGCTCAGCCGTTGTCGGAAAATTGCCGCTTTTCAGATAAAATATGAGTTCCTCTGTGTAGAATCTGAGTAAATAGAACCCATAATCAATGCATAATCAGTTTCTGTCCGAGTCCTACTGCACTCTACTGACTATAATTGAGACAATCAGAGCTTCTATTTTTAGTGCAGATGTGTACAGACTCATTATTCTACTGACTACTACTGAGTTCAACTGAGCCCCATCCCAAACCCTTTACCGCATTACCCGGCATTAGGGAAAATCACGGGTTGAGCGACCCGCGCGGGTTGGCGGGCCGGGTTGCTCCGGGTACGGGCGTGGGTTGCAAAATCCAACCCACGACCAACCCACGCCCGCAGCGAGGGTTGGCCCAGCCCGCTGCGGGTTTGCCTTTTCACCAGCGGGTGCACACGGGCTGAGCTCCGCTGATTATCCACTGGACTTCTGGACCACTGATCTCCACCGATCTCCACCGATAGACCTGTGGAGCCAAGTCGACATCGTGCAGATTCTACTTCTGCAGTGTTCTTCAATTCTTCCTTCAAGTTCGATCCTCAACTCCTTGTCAAGTCACCATCTCCCCGACCATCTCCCATCGGCCGATCTCCACAGAGCCAAGTCGCCGCGCTGCAAGTCGCCGTAGTTCATTTGCGGCACTGTAGCTGTCCAGCATGGCAGCATGTCCTCATTCTCATCATCCCCGTCTCCGTTTCGTTCTCGTGTGCCGCACTGC
>QLOU01001073.1:0-17599 GCA_003313715.1 Russula abietina
AACTAGTGATCTAAATCACATGATCTAAAGACTGTTAGAAAGCCAAGAAGGAGTACTTCACTTTATTCCACCAGCACTAAGCGCGATTCTCATGCCCTTAGGCGCCACACTGCCCCCAATCCGAAAACCCCAAACATTGCAACGCTTTTTGAGCCCACTGTATAGTCAACAAACAAAATTCCCCTCCAAGTCAGCTCATATTCCTACTCTGTACCCTCTGTTGAAATCGAGCTCGCATGCTACGTGGCTCATTCCTCCCTGCAGACTAACTTGAAGTTAGGCCTTTTTTACATCAAACGTGAACAAGCAATGGAGAAAAATCCGCGTGTTCAGTTTTCAATGCAAACAGCTGTTTTACTTTACATTCGTTTCTTAGTGCTCCCCCCAATCCCTTCATTTATACTGGACAATAGATACATTTCCCTCTATAAAACACCTGTATTTACACCTGGGCAACCCTCACGCGCGGCCGTTTCAATTGCCCACTCTCATCCCGCCAATTTCACTCGTCTTCCCGTACGCGTACGCCGGTTTCGGTTTTTCCATATCCTCCGGGTTGAACTGTCAACCATATGCTGGTGACCAGAGAAAAATGGGGGAAAGAGCCCAAGATACCTGGGGGTAGCCTATCAGGAGGGAAGTATGGCGAAACTGAAGCCGTCGCAGGAGCGGCGCGTTTCCCCGGCCCAGGTATCGGTATTGAAGGAAGCGTCCACGCCTACAGTAGCCCACCTAGTGGCACTAGCTAGCCGCATAGAGGGCCTCAGCGCACCGCGACAAGGATACCAAACACGATCCCGACTACTGTAGTGTCGCGAGAGAGGCCGTTGGATGGCGGGGAAGCGCTAAGTGAGGAACTGCCTATGCGTGCCCATGTATTCAGCACTTGGGTTTGGGTGGTTTACTTATAATTACAATAGGGCCATGGGGTATACCAGGATTGGTAGATAAGCCGGGACCTATACATAGACTAAGACGATGAATGAATGAGCAAGCAGGGGAGCGGTGCGGCAGAGGCATGGGCTGGGTCCGGTGGGACGGCGAAAGGGTAAATCGTTCGTGCTGCTGAGGCTGAGTGAGAGTTTGTGCTCGTCCGGTAATGAACAGCGAGGAAAACAACTGTGAGGATGGACACATGATGATGCGTAGAAATACAGACCAGAGAAAGAATGAGTGAGCATAGCACAAAGAAAAACGTGAGTGAAAAGGTAACCTCAGGCTGATCAAAAACTGAAGAAGTAAAAAAGGAAATAAAAAATGATACGTGGCCTCTGTCTGTTAGTGCTAGAAGAATCGTCGTTTGTGTGCCTTCTCTTCTATGTTTACCCTGATATGCACGTGCTCGGGCTTCGCATTGGGCTTGAGCGTCGAACACGTTTTGATACTCTTAAGCCATGCGTCGCCGTCGTCTTCCTCATCTGCACTCAGGTCATGGTCCTGGCACAACTCAGGCGGCGTGTCAATACCGCCAGATGATGGTGATGATGATGAACCATCGCCGTGACGGTGGCACCCGCAGAGCAGGCTTGAAGTCTTCCCGCGACCCTTGAGGAGGTCTGTGAGGGTACAGCGCGCGTCGGGCTCGACATGCAACATGCGACGGATGGCCGGTCGCGTCTCGCGTGGAAGGAGAAGAAAGATAGATTCCGGGTTGTAGGTGGTTGCCACTGATGCCGCGCTGTCCGCCGAGGACGGTATGTAGATGGCCTCGCTACGAGTGTAGGAGAAGACTCCTTCTCGATGAGATCCTGTGATCTCACATCACTTTCAAATTTGGCTCCCTCTTCTGGTTCCTTGACGCCTTAACTGCGGGAGGAGCAGTACCAGTCTCTGATAGCCGCGGGAATACCGGCCCGTGGATGGTGGTGGCTCTAGCCCTAGTTATAGATGTCAATATATCCTGCGGGGGTAGGTCGACAACAGATGGTGACCGCGGAGCATGGCTGGTACCCATGTGTGGGTGGAATGATTGATATGTTGGGCTGACCGTTGGTGAGGACGGAAGAGACTCGGTCAAACCCGCCGGACGCGCGAACATTTGGACGGACGGATCAAGCTGCTCAGCACTATCCACGTGCTGTACGAGGACATGCGGAGTGACAGGTAGGGTGGACACGGAGAAGGAGCGAGATACGGCATTCCCCAGGCCAAACTTGGACGATGGGGCACCATGACGGGCGTCATCAGAAAGACTCGACTCGTCAGATGTGTGAGAGCTGTCAGTTTCGATCCTCTCTCGAAGAGACTCTGTCTCAAATGCGCTGAAACCAGACTCGGCACAGGTAGCGGACACATTGGTACTGGATTGACTGTCCTGAGATGGACTGTTGGAACCGACCAGTGGGGTAGTGCTACACGAATCAGCGGATGCAGGTAAGGACTGATAAGGTTCTGTTGATTGTGTCCCTGATGACAAATCACTCCCTTGAGAGGTCGTGCCGTTCGGATGTTTGCCAGGCGGTGGGGAAGCTCGGGGCGTCGGTTTCTGACATAACTCGGGGTGCCCGTCGACAAATGACCGAAAACTGGGGTCGGCTTTGGCATCCGGGATCTTCCACGGGAATCGACGGAGGACCATGCATATAAAAATGATGGCAACACTCCATACGTCAATCTTGCGCGGGTCATAGATTTCCTGGGTGATGACCTCTGGCGCTAGATACGGGTCGGAACCAACTATGCCGGTCGCCTTTTGATGAGCCTTTCCTGGGTAGTGGAAGACAGTGGCAGTGCCAAAATCGATGAGCTTGACGACATTATTCGTTGTCACGACACAATTGTCGAGTTTGAGATCACGATGCGCCAGCCCCAACTCGTGCAAATACTCGACACCGTCGCAAATTTGCCTGAACATGCAATAAATCTCTGGGCGACACATCTTGCCGGTCATGACTATGCTGAACAGGTCATATGGCGCATATTCCATGACCTGAAATGTAGAGCAATTGGAAATTGGGATAGTGGCTGTTGATAAGTCAACTAACCTGATAGTAATGGCCATGGTCATAAACAATGTCGACCGTTTCGATAATATTGATGTGTTTGAGTGTAGAGCCGATGCAAAATTCTGCAGTGACTTTCTTCTGGTACTCCTTTTCAGACTCGCCCGTGCGCTTGGCCCTAAACTCCTTTACGGCAAATATGGGACCACTGTTTTTGTTGCTGGCCTTTATAAGGCGTACTGTACCACCTGCACCTGAGCCAAGGACACGACCCCATTTTCCGTATTTCTTGGAAATGTGACCTTGGGTAGCCTCGAAAAGGGATTTAGTGCGATGTGGACGAGAGGGTGTATCTAAACCTGAAGTGGACGAAGGACTCGAGACAGAATGATGTGAATGATGCACATCGGGGGCGCGCGACCGTGATCGCAAGCGACCTGCATGGTGACGGAGACTTAGCTTGCTAGGGAAGGAGGAGGGGGATACATACGGTTATTAAGCAGAATAGTATTGTTTTCACGCAAACTATCTTCTACATCGACAGTGGGTGATTCCTTTGTCGCACAAAACTCATTGAGTACGGACATATCTCATGCAATTTGACTTTGAACGTACTACATCGTTAACGAGCGGAAGGTCATTATTTTGGGTAATGCTTGTAGTATCCTCGGCGAAGGCGTCCAATATCTTTGAGCCCGCTAAGTACGATTAGAGAGAATGATCATGCCCAGGAAGACACACCTCTGCGATATAGTCGGGAACCCCGATGGACGAGTAACATGAGTTAATACTGGGTGAGGTCATGAATGAGACATTGTATATGCTTCCGTTACTCTGTAGGGCAGTAGAAGAAGGATATGGATTTTCATAACCAATAATAGGCCTGGTCGTTTCCAAACTTGTACTTGAACCCCAGATGAGCGGGTCATCACCGAGAAAGGTCGTGGATGATGCGTTAAATAAGCCTTCATTTCTCTGAAGAGTAGTAGGATGTTGATCTGTAGAACGCCGTAGATTTTCATTTTTGATGGGAGGCCTAATCATATCCGCAACGCCGATATTCGGGTCGTCATGCTAAAATTAACGTATCATAATTCTTTCTTCATCACATGATGAGAAGACAACCCACTTCCGGAACACATGGTACTCGTATCACTTGCGTCTTATCATCTCTGCGGCTGTCCCAGTCACCAAAAATGAATTTGCTTCAATTCGGTTTGCCCTGATCCGGAAGAGGACGCACTTTACTCGAAAGCCCCTAATAAAAACACATTGATCCTGAGTCATGGTGGATTTCTGCTCTCCATCGAACTAGGAAAAAACCATCAACGCGTGGCGACTAAACGTAGCTTGAAAGACGGACTGGGTCGAAACAACTATTGTGATATAATATGCGTCCCCGAATGTTGGACCAAACAAAACTTGCCCTGCCGTTATTGAACGTTCTAATCGCCAAAGAGATTTCCGCGTCCATGTTTTCGTCCACGAACGCCGCCACAGCCCATGCGGTGACCAAAGTACAACCAGAGACGAGAATAAGATCTTCCACGCGTCTGGCATCCAGTCGGTTCTTCTGTGCCCAGGTAAACCAGCTGTCCACATTATCTTGGATGTAGTCCTCGAACACTTGTCCGCGGATAACGTCTTCGTGGTATCCTCCGTTTGGGAGAGACAAAAGTGCACCGCAATTCTGGAACTTATATGTGACACGTTCCACACTGTGAGGGAATACCAAGTTGACCGAGACTATTTGGGAGAGGATTATGACTCACTCGTCGGGTGTCATACCCTGCCTATTACCAGCATTTGTCTCTTCTGAAACATAACGGGAGCAGTGTTTTACTCTGTCGAATTGGCGCTTGATGGTATTGACGAATGGACCGCAATCCAACGAATCGTAAGGTTTGGGTTCACCAAGTGTTCTATTCGATTTGTGGCCCCACGGAAGGATCACATTGAACATGCGAATGAAAGACCCTTCATTTAAGTAGCCAACATCACCGATCGAGACCTGTCATAAATCTCTTTGAGAGGGTTTGGATTCCACAGCGCAAGCCCTGACAGGGTTGTAATTTGGGCCTGGTAAACCTTGGAGACTGAGGGTAAATCTACTGACATGGGGGAGGAGCTGATCTGTACTCATGGCGTACTCGTGCCCACGAGCGTACACTGGCGTCGGGAATACCCGACGGGCCGTGAATCGTTATGACGCCGATGGCCGTAGGCTGAACTGAACTCGGATTAACAACCAACAGCACATCTTCAGTCAAAAAAACAGCATCAAGTTATTGGAATGTCTCGGAACGAGACGGTGTCTTATTTACCCATCAATACATGACGGTAAGCATGACGGACACCGTGGCACAACAAGTTTACGCCGTTTCTCTACAGCCTACAGGATCACTCACGACAGCAGGGATCACTCACAAACTGCGGGTGATGAATCGAGTGGTGATGGTCCACAAGAAGCGGCAATTCCCCTCAGTTCATTTTTACTCAACTGTAACCCCGGGTTGGACCGTCAACTATACACTGGTGACCAGAGAAAAGCTGAGGGGGGAAGAGCCCATCTATGATACCCCAACTTATTATCATGGTCTCATTCCTTCCCAAGCAAAGCGAAATGTCCCTCTGTTCCCGGGTTGGACCGTCATTATACCTGGGCATCGCACAAGCGGCGCGTTGGACGGGTATTGGAGAAAGCGTCCACGCCTACGGTAAGCCGCATAGAAGGCCTCAGCGCACCGCGACAAGGATACCAAATACGACTAGCGTCGCGAGAGAGACCGGGTGGCGATGCAGCTCCGCCGAGAGGTCACGTAAGATCGCAACTGCAAAGCTAGTATTCAGCCCTTTCAGCACTCCTTGTGGTGGTACAGGACACATACGGCAATTCCTATTAAGCAAAGAAGCATCGAACCACGCTTATTGGAATGTCCGAGTGGAGTAAGGGAGAGAGAACGTTAAAATTAAGGTAGGAAACCGTCACTAGATCATTATTCGAACGGTGTGAAATCCACGGGAAAATGAGGAAAGGTTAGAGCTTAGGCGCCCGCCACTAGAGGCGTACTGAACAGGAGAGTCGAGGATGCAGCCAGGCCAGTAAACAATTGCCGAACCCTTGCTACTAGCTCAGAATCGTCCTGCCCGCGAGGACCCTGTCAAACGGATGGCCCCATATGAGGGCTTGGCATACGAGTCTGAGTCCGAGTCCGTCTCCTCAACGTCTTCTTGCCCTGGATCCCAGAGAGACACCGTTTCCTCACCGTCATCCAAGAACGCGATCGAGGAAAACGCTGGTAATGTCGCCGACGCCGGCCCGCCCTCAAATGGATCACGGTAAACGCTCGCAGCTACGCCGACATCAGCTGGTTCTGAGTGCGGCCCATCGGCTCGCGGGCGGGATCCAGAGCCGGTAGTAACTGAGGGTTGTTGCTCTTGCTGGAGGCTGTCGGAGTCATTACTACCTTCCGGTAAGAAGTTCGGTTGTACTAATGAAGGGGGTGAGGCGAGGGGCCTGGGACCGTGGGGAGCGGCGCGGCGTTCATGGGTGGCCAAGTCATCCTTCCCGGGTGTATCACGATGGTAAGAGTGGATTACGTCTTGCTCGCCAAACTTGATCGCTGGCTTTCGCGCGAGCAGCTGGGTGTCGGGCTCGGGGACGTCGAAATGGGGTACAGGGGGATCGTATAGCTGATGTCTCATCAAACCACCATAATAACCGAGATTTGTCGCAAAGGGGGGGGAGTTGAAGTCCGAGTCACCGCGTTCAATATCAACCCGTGAGCTAGGGGGAACCGAAACGACTTGACTGGCCGGTGCTATGATTAGTCTGGCTGATGCGACGGGCACTGCGTGCGCGAATGATGCTACCAACGGTCCCGAAAGAGCCCCTGAGCGAGTCAATTCCAGGTTCCTCACCATTATGGCCGATATTTGTCGCAAAGGGGGAGGATTTGAAGTCCGAGTTACCGCGTTCAATATCAACCGGTGAACTAGGTGAACCGTTTAAACGACTTGACTGGCCGGTGCTACGATTAGCCTGGCTGATGCGACGAACACCGCGTGCGCGGATGATGCTACCGATGGTCCCGAAAGAACCCCTGAGTGAGTCAATTCCAGGTTCATCAACACCGGAAAGCGACCTTGAATGAGTCTGCACAATATTCATAATTCATTGAGTTCGGACACATGTCGTGCGTTTTGACTTTGAACGTACCACATTGTTAACGAGCGGAAGGTCATTATCCTGGGTAATGCTTATAGTATCCTCAGCAAAGGTGTCGTGACGTATCTTTTGAGCCCGTTAATTACGATTGGTGAGAACAATCATGCAAAGAAAGACACACCTCCGCGACATAGTCCGAGTAGATACTGGGGGAGGTCATGAATGAGGCGTTGTATATGCTTCCATTACTTTGTAGGGCAGTAGAAGAAGGATATGGATTATCATAAAGAGGTCTGGTTGTTTCCGCACTTGAACTTGAACCTGAACCCCCGATGAGCGGGTCATCGCCGATAAAGGTCGCGTTTGATGCGTTTCTCTGACGAGTAGGATGTTGAAATACAGAACGGAATGGATTTTCATCTTTGATGGGGGGCCTGATCGTGTCCACAATGCCAATATTCGGGTCGTCATACTAAAATTAACGTATCATGATTCTTTCCTCATCACATCACAAGAAGACAACCCACTTCCGGAGAACTTGACACTCGTATCACTTGCGTCTTATCATTCCTCCGGCTGTCCCAGTCACCAGAAAGTAATTTTTTGCTTCAATTCAGATTGACCTGATCTGGAAAAAGGACGCACTTTACTCGAAAACCCCTGATAAAAACACATTGATCCTGAGTCATGGTGGGTTTCTGCTTTCCATGAGACTAGGAATAGACATCAATGCGTGCCAACTAAAAGTAACCTGGGGGGACGAACTGGCTCAAAACAATTGTGATATAATACGCGTCCCCGAATGTTGGACCAAACAAAACTCGCCCTGCCGTTATCGAACGTTTTAATCGCCAGAGAGATTTCCGCGTCCATGTTTTCGTCCACGAATGCAGCGGCAGCCCATGTGGTGGCCAAAGTACAACCAGAGACGAGAATAAGATCTTCCACGCGCTCGACACCCAATCGGTTCTTCTGTGCCCAGGTAAACCAACTGTCCACATAATCTCGGATGTAGTCCTCGAACACTTGTGTGCGGATGACGTCTTCGTGGTACCCCCCGTTTGGAAGAGACAAAAGCGCTCCGGAATTCTGGAACCTATACGTGACACGTTCCACACTGGGGAGAATGTTTAAGTTGACTGAGACTATCCGGGGGATGAGACTACGACTCACTCGTCGGGTGTCATACCCTGCCAATTACCAGCATTTGTCTCCTCCGAAACATAACGGGAGCAGTGTTTTACTCTGTCGAATTGGCGCTTAAGGGTATTGGCGAATGGACCGCAGTCCAACGACTCGTAGGGTTCGGGTTTACCAAGTTTTCTATTCGACTTGTGGCTCCATGGAAAGGTCACATTGAACATGCGAATGAAAGATCCTTCATGTAGGTAGCCAACATCACCGATCGAGACCTTGTCATAGATCTCTTTGGGAGGGTTTGGATTCCACAGTGCAAGCCCTTGAGACAGGGTCGTAATTTGGTCCTGGTAAACCTTGTAGACTGGGGGTAAATCTACTGGCATGGGGGAAGCTGTCAGTGATGCCAAAGTCTGTACTCATGGCTCCCACGAGCGTGACTCGGGCTCCGTGACTCTCAGGATGCTCGTGGCGACCACGTTCAAGACTTCAAGTTGACTGGCAATTGGATGATTGACTTAAGATTTTGCGGTGTTGATTGCGCGCTGAATCCAACTCGGATTTAGACTCAGAAGTCAGAACAACCAGCACATCTCAAAAAAAAAGAAAAAAAAGAAAAAACATTATTTCCTCCGTGACGCTCCGTGACGTGTCATGTCAACAACAACAACTGAAGTAAATTCCTAAGTTACGTACTGTACCGACCGAGGCTGTTGAAATCGAGCTCGCGCGACTCGTTCCTCCC
Source organism: Russula abietina (assembly GCA_003313715.1). Lineage (NCBI taxonomy): Eukaryota > Fungi > Basidiomycota > Agaricomycetes > Russulales > Russulaceae > Russula > Russula abietina. Next base: position 8,993 of record QLOU01001073.1, read on the forward strand.
TGCAGACTCTAGGCCGTTTTTAGTACTTTACATCTGTTTCTCACTTAAACTGACATAGATACATTTTCCCCTATAAAATACCGTATTTACACCCAAGCACCATCGCCCGTTTGCCCATACCTACATCCCGCTAATCCCTGTTTCTTGTGGGCTGGTTTTTCCAATAGCCCTCCGGGTTGGACCGTCAATTATACCCTGGTGACCAGAGAAAAGGGGGGGGAAGAGCCCAAGATACCTGGGGTGGCCTATCCGGAGGGAAGTATGGCGAAAGGCGTTGCATGAGCAGCGCGTTTCCCAGGTTTCGGTGCCTACGGTAGCGCACCTAGCTAGCTACACAGAGCCTCAGCGCACCGCGACGAGGATACCAAATACGATCCCGACTAGTATCGCGAGAGAGACAGCCTGCAGAAACACGCTGAAGCGGGCGGCGGGGAAGAACCCCTGCGGCAGCGATCGCTGAACGAGGAAATACCTTTGCGTGCCTAGGCACGCAGGGGCGGACCACATCGTCAGCCAGCCAGGCATATATGCGCATGGCAAGGCGGAAGATAAACGACAACGAGACTGACTCACCCATGACCAAGACCACCATCCCAAAACCAACCAACGTCGCGCCCAACGGCCGTGCATAAGAAGTGACCGAGGCGCTAGAACTAGGATTCGCGCTTGTGCTCACGGAGACCCGAAATAGCTGCACAAGAGCTATATATATGCGTGCATGTGAATTATTTTTTTAGGAAGAGGGATGGGTAGAAGAGGTGGGATAGGATGGACTGACCGACGCCGGCGGATGCAAACGAGAGACTGGTGCGCACGTATGCCAGGAAAGTACGTTCCGATGCAAGATGGTCGCGCGCGACAGAGCCGGTGTTCCGCAAGGTGAGCGAGAGGCTAAATGGCGCATTCAGAGTTCCCGCCCCCGTCCCCGCCCCCGCCGCTGCGGGAACGGAGGTATTGTCCGCCTTAGGTTGGGAGGAAGAGGATGGCCCGTCGCGGTCGGGGTTGGGGTGGCCTGCTTCGGCGTCATCGTCATCGTCATCATCGTTCTCTTCGTCTGAATTCGGTCGAGTACCGCGGGGTACTCGAATGGGTGATGGCTCGGGCGCTCGGAGACCGGATCGTGTAAGGTGAGAGGGTATTGATGAGGGATTCATTCAGTTTGCTGGTGGTGGATTCATACTCGGAAGTGAAACTGATATGATGGTTGAAATGAAATATCCGGTATCCGGCTTATCCGCTGGCAGCGCTCGGGCCGGCCGGACGCTTCCCCAAACTCGCCAATCGCCGGGCCAGCCCTCTCTGCCTTCGAAGTCGCTCATGCACACATGCATGCACACCCACAACACACTTCAGCGTAGCTCAAAAGGAAATGGGAAACAAGTGACGCGAAAGCACATATAAAAAAGGCCGTGAATTGGGAGGACCACTGCAAATTAAAGCAAATTACACGGGGATCATAATCATTCAAAGTTTCATTCCAAAAGGGATTTGGCGGCGAGTCGATCATGATTTGGCGACAAGCCTGAGACATACAGTACTGTATACAAGTAGAGCCTGCGTAAATACTTTTGCCCTTTCATTTCACCAGGACTCTGGCCCAAGGTACATTGAGAATGATAATATATCTCAAAGGGAGTGAGAGATGCACGCACAGAGAACGCGCTCATCTTAAGTTATCCGGACACCGAGCGCGGTGTCTTCTGACGACACTAGGACGTCCGTCCTAGATGAGACCCATACCCCTGGGCATCACAATACAGAAATCACAGGGTGTGCCTTGCCGCCACAAGTGTAGTATTTTGCTCCGTGTTTTGGCCCCAGCAGCCTGTTGCAGCTGCCATTCCCAACATCTGCACCACCTTTCTCCGCTTGTGGACTACTGTAACGTATTGTTTCATGGTTTTCACTGTTGGTTGTCAGCGAGAAAGAATCAAGCCCATGGGAGTAACTTAGAGAAGTGGGAATGGGTGGCCGCCACGGCATTTCCTAACACAGTAAGGGTAAACCGACCGGCCGGCCGTGCGGTCAGTGGACCTTGGCTCACAGCGCTCATGGCACACCTCGTGGCCTGCCAAATATCGCCAGTTGTCCCTACAGCATTACGTCGACCATCAGCCATCTCAAAAACCTTCTTTTCCCCAATTGTGATGTCCTCGTAGGCATGGCGAATTTCACACTACTACAGGCGTACGAGTCGGTACTACCACGACATGGGGTGTGACGGATCAACTGATCATCATAACAAGCGTACTGAACTGCCATGCTAGCGCTGATGGCCCGGGCCTCTATTGTGACTACTGTATGAATGGTTTGGTGGTCTGGGTGACCTGCTACCCCACGATTCCCTCCCTCCCAATCTGATGAAGAATACGGTGTTTCACGTTCTATGATGATTGTTTCTCCCGGCGTCCCCTGGTGGTGAGTACTTTTTCATGGATCAACAGAGACGAAGGTGAGTTCGGGTACTTAAAACAAAGAGGATGAGACCCGGGATGCCCATACGCGTCTCCGAGTCCTCGGACGACTAAACGTCTAACTGCCCTAATCTCACGCCGTCCATCCCATCCCATCCCGAACAGAGGTGATGGCTCCCCACATATCTCAATGATGATTGGCCCCTTTCCCCTTCCGCCTAGTAATATAACTGGATAAAGATAAAAAGGGCTCACCACGCTTAGGCTGCATGGCCGCATCATACCGCCCACCATTGTATTGCTAGTCGAACAGTCGAACAGTCGCACAGGTCACGGTATATCATAACACGTCGTTGAACGTTAAAGCTAATTACCTCCATGTCCGAGTTGGCTTTTGCTCGCAGCCCAGAAAGCTATATGTCGCTTGGCAACAGCTGAAGCTTAATATGGCCCATAGGGGGGTCGAGGTCCGTCCTCACGACTCAGATGATGATGACGATGATGATGAACAGCGTGCACAACGCAACCGAGCAACCCATGCCAGGAGTTACTACTGTAGTACACTGCCTCCTTTCCCGTGCGTCACATTCCTGCTCGTGTTCGTTTCACTTTCACCCCACCCCATTTGTTCCCCGCCAAGCCCGGGAAACAAAAAACGAAACAAAAAGAAGTCAAAGAAGTCACCGACGGATTCCGGAGCGTCTCGAGCGGTGATTCTACCGCGTATCGGAAGAGGTTAGGTCAACCGCCCTTCACCGAACAATTAATCCTTCTTGCGCACCTTGGAGCGTGATCGCTACCAGGGTATGTGCATCACCGACCTTCAGCCTGAGGAGGGCATCAAGAACTACCGTCACAAGTTTGACGATCATCTCGGACTCGTGGAATTTGCTCACCAGCAACACGACTTCGCACTTCACAGAAGCAAATCGAACTCGAGAAAAGGAAACTGTGCCAGTCTTCCAGACATGAGAACCTTCAAATTGCGTGTGCTGATCGATTACTGGAGATTAACGTAAATTAACAGTTAGCTAGCTATCTATAAATACAGTAGTGGCGTACAGTAGTATCGTATATGAATTACAATCGGTAGGGATTAGACCTTATGGTCGTCATATATAGGAATTATGTGCTACAAATACGGTATGCGTATCGTGTTTGAACCCGAATCACACTAGAACAGAGAGGAGTATTATGTTAGAGCCGAGAAGTATTATGTTGGTCATTCATTGCAACGTTGCACTGTTGATGGTGCATCCCATGTTCACTATTGGTGAGCGCATTATCCAAGCTGTTATTGGTCGAGACCCAGTGTCCCGCCTGTCTCGAGAATTCATCATGCCTGCCGAAAAGCTGTTCCTGGTTCTGATGGAGTCCCTCGTCCGAGTGGGCAGGGATCTGTTCCCTAGCATCTCTGGTGTGCTCGCAGTATTCCACGAGGCGGCTATACCTCTCCACCAAGCGAGTAGCGTAGCTAAGAACTGCCAAAAATATTCGAGTCAGTTTTACTCATAACGCACAAGGACAAAGAAGGGAGCGAACGCACTGATGCCAAGACGATCCTTCTTCCACTTCACTTCTGCATCCGGTGGGACAAACAGCTTATAAAGAGCCTCGGTGTTTTCGTCATCTAGCCTCCTCTGATCAGAGAGCCTATTGGTCGCTTTTTGGTCCCTCGGCGGCTCAGAACGCCTTCTCCCGTTACGACGTTGCGCCCTTTCCGACATCCGATTCAGTGACGACGAAGAGGTGGTGGCCTGTGGATAAGGAAGCGACATGTGGTGGTAGTGGTGGTCTGGGATATGGGAGGTGTAGAGCCGGGGGTGAATACCGACGATGGTGGTGGGCCCGACATTGAACCTGTCGATTCGTCTGTGGAAACGGGCGAGGTGGATAATGGAAAGGGGTCGTCGACATTCATGAGGGTGAAGTGGTCCACACCGTGCGCCTGCCTTGGTGTCGGATCTGCAAACTCAGACGAGAGGCTCTGTGTGCTCGAAGACTCTGGAGAGAAGCCGGACGATTCCGGAAGCGATGAATACATGGTTGGGTTACCAGTACCGTAGATGGACACCACGTCGTGGGCATTATGTACCATCTGTCCGTCTTCGTCGCTATAACGCCTCTGAGACCCCGGCAGTGGCAGCAGAGGAACGTTGACGCCTATTGGCGTGACGGTATTAGCTGCTGATAAAGGCGGAGAGGCGATTTGAATTGTGCCGGTGTAGGGAGAAGCTTTTGCAGGACCACTTCCATCCCCTTGAATCATCGTAATAGGCGTTGGGGCTGGTTGAGAACTCGGTCGGACGTGAGGGTAAGGAGGGTTTGGACCTGTATTATTCGGAGCATAGGGCGGTGATTGGGAATCGGGTAGTTGCTTGAGTTCTTAGGCTCCGTTTGAGATGTTGCGACATGCCTTAGAGGTTGCGACGTACCTGACACGGGGACTCGTAAAGGGTACAAATGCGATGGCGATAGCGAAACCGAGCGTGGAGGACTCGTTGGGTAGAAGGATTTATTAGATTCGTCAGTTTGAGCGTTCAGCATCCGACGGGCTTGTTCTCCGATTTCGGTGTGCCGTCGTGGGACTGATGCTGCTGCGCCTGGCGGTTGGTGGAAAGTACTATAGTTCTGTATCATTTCTTGGTGGACTTGACGGGGATACTCTTGGGATAAGTCATGTTGGGGCATGGTATGAGCGACATGGTGATGAAATAGAGATGGATCTAGGTTATCGTATGAGTTCATGTGGGACAACAGTTTGGGCGTTGTGTTGGAGTTGTGACGGTCGTGTGGCCAACCTAATGTATCTTATATTAATGGAGAACTACAAGGGGGGAAGAAAGGTGTTCTTCTTACGGTATACGCAAATAAAATCACTGGCCATGGTCTCGGGCTTCGGGACGGATCCGAAGGAAGTAAAGGTTCTTGATTGGCGGACGACGAAGCCAGCGTAGGCTAAGGCGCATCTTGAGATTCGAACTAATGTACGCTGGACAGCCAAAATGTGCCTGGTGATGTCGGCAGGGCACCCAAGAAAACAAGAGGGTCGAAGAAAAGAGTACAAGGACTGCACTGGTTTGATCATACCGTGACGTAGTGACATAGATGGAAGGGGGCGTGGTGTAAACGTGGCCCAGACTTTTTGATTGAACATAAAATGTCACAAATGTGGGTTTTCCCCATCCCTCGTGAGGCCGTAAAGGATGGTGATGATGAAAGGATGTCGTATCAATCAAAATCTGATGATTTTTCTTTGCAAATGGAATTTCAACTCCAAGAGAACAACAACAACGCCCAACTTTATTCCCACGGTCACGTTGCCCTCTCTCTCCTCTCTCATGGCGTCCAGGCACAGATGTGTTTTGATTCCGTTTTTTATATTTTCTCTTCTCGACCTTCACAGCAATTGGCGAAACATCTCGTTGCCCACAACAACATAGCTCTTCACTTCTAAAATTGATGGTCTTCCGCGCTCCCATTTGCTTCTCGCCCTGGCGCTCACGTGGCCCACGTTTAATAAGCTTCTTTTCACGATGGCAGATGGCACCCTATTTCTTGGACCTACAGTATACTTTACGTCGTTGGGGCCTGATTGCCGCCTTGACCATATCCTTTTTCGTACCCCCGCTCGCTGCCCCCTGCGCTTGCTTGTTGCTAGGAATGGATTGATCTGTTCGGACATCTGTGGCTGAAACATTTACAACTTGTCCTCCTATCTGCGCTCTTTCCCCACTGTGTAACTGTAATCCCGCTACTTGGACCCTTGTCACGCATTACTAGCCAAATCTTGTTTAAAGGGTGCGTGATGATCTATCCAACCAGTGACATGTTCGGCAGCGATACATCCGTACATTGTCACGGTATGTACTGTATCGTCGCCCCTCTGTCAGGGATTCAAATTAAAGACATGACTGCATTTACAGTGACGCCGCACTACTGTATAGTCCTGGGTCCCGGCTGTGCCTCCTTGGACTGCCATTCGCCGTAAATTTCCCACGCAAATGAGGGTACCTAGTTGTACCTATACGAACGAAGCCAAGGTGCTCACGAGTGTGGAGCTCGGAGCCGTACTCCGTGATGGCTTCGAGAACATCTCCCGATGGACTTCCCGATAACCTCGGAAACTCACAGAGCACTTTTGAGGGGCAATGCTGTACGCCCTACTGTGTCCGTGATGGACTGCCCGCGGACCCGACAACGCCCGACAGTTGTGTTAATCGACCAGGCGAAGTTTAGAGGACAACTCCCATCGGCTACGGCGAGCGGTGCTTTGGCTATGCATTACATGCCTTGCGGATGGAACCGGAACACTTCTCATGCATTACTTTTCAACAACCCCTCCCATCGCTCCCTTCAACCGCTGGATCCCTTTGTCATTGCGAGGTTTCATCGACATGTTTTCCAAGGCCAAGTCAATGTTACTTTCCACAATTCATACACCGGTGAATCCACGTTTGGCCCCATGGCGAATCTTCTCAGGCGTTTCGCTTGATCATATTCTCCAACCTGCTTATGTGCAAATCGTCTCATTCTGCTGGTCAGCTGCTATACTTTTGAAAGTGCAGGTGCACCCATTAGCGAGTCGTTGTACTAAACAGTCCACATCACAATCATAACAACTTGCCACGAACCCTATGCTGCTCTTTTTCCAAATGTTTGTTCGCATTCTTATTCTGTTTCTCAGGGTTGTTCCCTATCAGGACACATGTAGGTGCCCGAGTCACGTTACGGAGGCCGAGGCCTGGGAGGAGCACTGTATCCTGTGTTCCACCTGTAGTAAACCGGAGGACCTTTGACCAAGAGGCAGAACGTTGAGCCACAAGCGCGCGTATATTCCGATAATAATTCGTCTCTCGTCATTTCATTTCATGGATGCCGATCAATCAAATCAGAAGTGGAGATGGTCTGTACGTAAGGTTGTTTGCTCCTCACAACACGTGGGGTGACTTGGTTACAGATGAGTAAATGATACTTACAAGGATACTTATCCATGGCATCTTCATTTATATCGCAGGTCTAAGTCTGGACGTCTGGACATGGCTACGGTGGTGCCCGTGGGATGTACTTTTCTCATGGAGTGCGAACCCACCATACACTGCAGAAACGAGCGCATATCAAACGCAATCGCGGATCAACTAATAACCAATTCCTAGCGCGATCAAAAGTTAGCACCAAAAGCACTTTGGCACCCTCTTTTGAATTGGTGCACGTTTTGCTGATTGTCAGATATGGGTTTTCTCCTAGGATGATTGGGTATTATTTTTTTTTGGATTTTTGGACGTACAGTATGAATACTTCACACACAGCCGAAGAGGCTTCGAACTCGAGACGCTGGGCGTTACGATCCGAGGTTTCGAGGATACGATCACGCAGGTACAACAGAAGCATGGCGGCGAGAAAGAATATTACGGTTCCTAGTCCCGGTGGAGCCTCGACGAAAGAGGCGGGGGTCACCCCTGACCCTGGGGAGTATACAGTACCTCTCGAGAGTGACCTGAGCGCAATCAACAACCTGGAATCAATGTGCTGTAATTACTGCTGTAATCGGTTGGATGGGTGATGGGAGCGGAGCCTGCGGCCTGCGGAGCCATCGGAGCCTCAAGCCAGGGAGATTCGATTTGATCCGAATCTATTTCTATTTCAAATATCGGGCGTTGCCGCACAGCTCTGCTGTCTCCGTTTCCCACCGCTTTACTCCCGATCCCTGCCAGTAACTGTGTAGTGCAAGTGATCACTCGATCACGGTAAAGTCACTCCACTCTAGAGTATATCATTTCCACATCACTGAGAAGAGATTAAAGACCTCGGTACCGCGGTCTCGCGTTTCATATATTTACCGAGTTGTGGGGTTCTTGTGTGTGGCGTAGAATTGTACATGTACACTAGAGTGGCGGGATTATTGTGTATGTGATCAAGTGATGTTCTCCGAGCGTTCTCACCTTCTCACTCCTGTGCCCTGAGTCGAGAACCGAGCTCAGTCCGCTACGCGGCGGAATGAGTATTAGCACCGTAGGCCGGCGGCGACCAGCGTCGTCATCTCCCATTCCGCGAATGACCCCCCGTCGGTACAGTAGCTGGATCACGCCGAATATTCATTTTGCCAATCAAGGCGCGCCGAACCATGATGCATGATGCGTGATGCAATTATACTCTAACGTCGCTCGTTGTCACTTGTTTCTCTGCCCGGGTT
>QLOU01001074.1:0-27517 GCA_003313715.1 Russula abietina
TAAGGTCAGGCTTTGACCCATAAAGTAGATCATAAGGTGTTACGTTACCGAGTGGCCGACCAAATAATGAAGTGTATTGCCTCCCCCCAAGGCATTCGGTAATTCTGAGTGATGGAGCACGGCGCGAACTCGCTCGAGAAGACGGCGATTCAGCAACTCAGCAACTCCATTGTGCTGAGGGGTGTCATGGGTGGTGAGGCGTCGGCGGATAACTTTGCGCGTTGACTTTGCATACTCGCATGAGTTGCAAGGAGCTGAGGTAGAGAAATATATTGGTTGCAACCCAGTGACGGCGTTAGTGCGAACGAGGGAGCGAATAAGTTAGAGTCGGTGGAAATGTTCAAATGTGTCCGAGAGCCTCCGGTGGACCGTGAGAATATCAACTTGTTCTTGCGCGGGCGGCGGCTACTATGGTGGTCTACCCGGTACAGCCCATTTGCGCTTCGCCGCTTGCTGGAATCTTGCCTATCGTTTTGCCGGTTTTGTTCTTGATCTTGCACTCTTGGCCTTCGAAAGAGACGGTGTAGCCAGCACTAGCAACCTTGCTAATGGAGATGACAGTCAGAGTTATATCAGGTGCGTAGAGAGCATCCTTCAGAGTGATGGATGCGAGTTGACGAGGAGCCATTAGGAACATCGATCTTGAAGTCGCCCAAGCCAGTAGCGTAGAAGACACAATTGTTGGCAGCGGTGATAGGGCGAGGTGGGATGGACTTCAGGTTAGTGAATCGATGGTGGAAAGGTGACATGTGGCGAGAGGCTCCCGAGTCATAAAGCTCTGACTCCGTTCTGGTAGATGATGTGCCAGCCGTTAAAAAATACTCCTCACTGGGGTATCCGAGCCGTCGACCTCGACGATAACTGCCCAGGACTCCTCCGAGGATTCTGTCTCTGCGGCGTTCATGGTGTCCATGCTATCCTTAGCCTCGGACTTATCTTTGTCTTGGAACTTCTTCCATCCTCCTTCGTCGCCACCGCCCTTTGCCCAGCACTGAGATATATAGTGCCCCTTCTTACAGTTGAAACATTCTATGTCTCTTTTCTTGAAGTTGTTCTTGTTGGCTTCGGTGGCGGCGAAGGCTTCTTCTTATGTCTTGTTTTCTTTGTGCAAGGTTCGCTTTTCATACTCCCGGACAGCTGCGCGGGTAACGGCAGTGGGGGTGATGTCGACATTATTGACGTCGCATGAAGAGGTGAGGGAGTCGATGTTGCCGTCATAACAGGAAGGTAAGGATCTGATCATAACCGCAACATATTCATCGTCGCTGACGCTCCTCCCTAGGGCTGACAACTGCTGGCGTAGATGAGCCAGTTTGCTGCGTGTCGTCTGAAACTTCCTCCCTAGCCCCTAGGTCCACCAAAACGCTTCTCGACTTCCCTTCAAAGTCCCCCTTCAATTTGTCCCACACTTCCTTCACGTTGGCGGTGTCCTTGATCTTGTGGAACACCTCGTCAGGGATCGTCGCGTCCAACAGCCAACTGGCTTTGACCTGGTCTTTGACCCATCGCTGGGCAGGTGTGAGGCCGCCGACGTCCCCTTCATCGTTGTACTTCTTGGTTACTGACGTGTTCGCGAGGTGGTCATCGAGACCCCTCATCTTCATCGTCCACTGCATGCGGTTTCGGTACGTGATCCAGTTGGAACCGTCTTCCCCTAACTTGGGTTGATGCAACTTCTCTTCGCTCATACTCGTCCGTAGTGGTGCTCAGGGTGGATAAAACGGATAAGCGTTTAGTCGGTTGGTAAAATAGTACGCAAAAGGTAGCAGCAAGGATGGGGGTGTCATGCAACAGACAACGAAGTGGAGCACGAACGAGAGGAGAGAAGGAGGCAAAACATTACCACGAAAGCGGGTCGTAATTTGCGTAACTTTTGAGGTGTTCAAATAGAAAATTATGCATTGCTTTCTTGTGACATACATCATTACAGTAAGGTACAACTGATTGCGTCAAAATGGGATGAGGGGATCATCGATGCAGAATAGTTTGTTTTACTTTCACGATGTTAATGTTATTCTATCCGTCTAATGAACTTCCAAACTCACCTATCATTCCAAAAGCTCCCAAACATTTGGTCCCTCAAGAACATAAGGAAGGGCTTCCTTGATGGACCCGTCGATTTCTCCCAACTCCTTTTTCTTCAGTTCATCTTTGTCCTCGCCGAAGTCCAAGGCGATGATTATTGACACATCTCGCTGCCCATCAGGACCCGGATCTTCGTAGCCCGGCGAGATGTTTATGTACGCAGATCGGTTAAGTCGATGCACGATGGCTTCGAGAACGGTGTCGACTTCAGGGTCATCATCGTCCGTGGCTCCAGCCAGTTTTGCAACCTTTTGCATGTTAATCTTATAGCCTTTGACGTAGAGCATCATAGCAACCCGTACGACGGCCAGAATAGTTTGGGACAAAGAACACGATGTATACCTTGTGTGAGAACGTAGATCGACGGAAGAGCACTGAGAGGAGGTTGAGGAGGTTTGTATTGTGACATGTTTGGCTCCGCCATATGACCCTTCATCACAAAAAAAGTCTTTTTATTATAAGGTCTTATAAGACCTTATATCCCCCACAAGCCCTTTAAATTGTTAAAATTCATTGTCAAGATTGTTTGGAATTATATTGGACCTCTTTTTAAATTTAAGGCCTTATAATGTTTTAAAAATGCCATGAAAAATTAATGGAAAATTAAAATGGTTTTAATGCATTCTGGCTATTATATTGTCTTAAATTGTAATTCAAGAATTGTAAGGCTTGAAAGGTTAATAATACCTTTTAATCATAAAAGCCCCATTGTAAGTCATGTTAAGTCTAGAACTCCATATAATATCAGCAAATGCCTTTTAATTATGAAAGCCCCATTGTGAGAATTGTTAAGTTTAAAAGCCCATATAATATTAGCAATGCCTTTTAATTATAAAAGCCCCATTGTGAGAATTGTTAAGTTTAAAAGCCCATATAATATTAGCAATGCCTTTTAATTATAAAAGCCCCATTGTGAGAATTGTTAAGTTTAAAAGCCTATATAATATTAGCAATGCCTTTTAATTATAAAAGCCCCATTGTGAGAATTGTTAAGTTTAAAAGCCCATGTGATATCAGCAATGCCTTTTAATTATAAAAGCCCCATTGTGAGAATTATTGAGCTCAAAAGCCCATATAATATCAGCAATGCCTTTTAATTATGAAAGCCCCATTGTGAGAATTGTTGAGTTCAAAAGCCCATATAATATCAGCAATGCCTTTTAATTATAAAAGCCCCATTGTGAGAATTGTTGAGCTCAAAAGCCCATATAATATTAGCAATGCCTTTTAATTATGAAAGCCCCATTGTGAGAATTGTTGGGTTCAAAAGCCCATATAATATCAGCAATGCCTTTTAATTATAAAAGCCCCATTGTGAGAATTGTTAAGTTCAAAAGCCCATTTAATGTTGGCAATGCCTTTTAATCATAAAAATCCATTGTGAAGAATGTAATCTTCAAAAGCCCATGCAATATTAATAAAGGCTTATAGCATATAAAAATGCTGCAAGCATCATATAATACTCAGTACCACAAATAATGCCAGCAATGACTTTTATTATATTATATTTAATCAGGCTATACAGGAAAGCATTGCACCCACACCCACACCCATATCCACACTAGCACCTGCACCCGCACCCGCACCCGCACCTGCACCCGCACCCGCACCAGCTGATAGGAAAAGCACAGGTGACCCTAGGATTTTTTGGGGCCACCCACACCCATCCCATGAAAAACCCCCCACGGATCTCACCCATTTCGGATCGACAACCTCTTCATCGACCCAGGTTTGTTGCTCCTGTGACTCCTCCGAGATCGGCACCCGAGCAGCTGCTCTTGCACTTCTTGAAACTGCAGTGATGGTGTGGTGACGCCGGATGGTAGAGGATTGGGGTTCGGAGCCCACAACACCGGGCGGAGGGAGCTGATGCTGAAGAAGACAATGTCGGAATGAGGTTGGCACACTGTCAGCAGAACGTTGATCGGAAGACGCACCACTGCGCTTCCATTGCTGCAGTTCGCACGCACAGGCCCTCAGTGCCAATCAGGTGCGATTGAGAGTCACTCACCGGTATACCCACATCGTGAATCTATGTAGAGATGCCGGGCAGGGCAGGCGGGACGTGTGGTGACCAGGCGTTTGAAATTGAGGGCAGATATGAGGTGCGTTAGAAGCGTTGCGGTTGTCAAGGCATAGCAACACTCGCCAGACGCTGCGTATGAACTCGGCGCACTACAAAGCCTGCAAGTATGCATATAGAGGATCGCGTCGTCCGATACCATAAGCCAGTGCGTCAGAAATGAGGTCTAGGAGCCTTACCTATGCGTGATCTCCATCGCGAGCACCCTCATCCACTCAGGCCGAGGCTCACCAGCGTCAGTCTAGTGCGAAGATGACTTCTGCCTCCGTCCGTCCTGAGCTTGAAGGAGAATTGGTTGAGCAAGAGGAAGATAATGGCTGCCGCGAAGGCAAGCGGGAAAGCAGAACGCTCGGAGTGTTTTGAGGAGCATGGGAAGAGCTCAAAATACTGTGAAGATGAGAGTGATTTGAATTCGAGGACAACTGTCGGCATATAGATATGGGGATACAAGTACTCACGAGCCAAGTACATGGTGAAGGATAGAATGATGGTGGCGAACGCAAACAAGTGGGCCACGTGGGTCGAGACTGACCTGGATGATGACTTGGCATGGCGCGGGTTACGTCCAAGACTCTGAGGAAAGCGTGGCTGTTAACAATGACAGTATAGTACAGAGATGGCATGAGTGAGTCTAAGTGGTCAGAGAAAAGGTTGCCTAGAGAGGGAGGTATTAGCGTCACGACGGTCAGAAAACACGTACAGCAATTGAGTTGCTGGATGTGTGTAGAGGACGCGTTGAGGGGGTTGAGATTCGCAAACGAAACGAGGAGCATCACGATGGTTAAACGAAAGAAGCCGTTACGCCCTGGGGTACTGAAAAGTGTCAGCTCACAAATTGATTGTAAATGTGGCACACACGAGAGAAAAGGGGTGGATGGAGGTGGGATGAGTTTCGGATGACATGAGGGAGAGACACATCAATCAGCGTTTGTTTTGTGTTTTCGGAGGGCCTCGTGCAGTGGTATACCAAGCGGTGTGGCGAATGATGTAGGTAGGGGGACTTACTGGGTTTGACGACTTGACATAGACGCTCTTCCAGCCCGTCGTGGGGTGCACACATATCATGGGTGTACGGTTTCGATTGGCTCGTGACAGATTGGTATGCCGATGCCCACGCATCTGCCTGGGCGACGGCGTGCAGGGCGGACAGACCTTCGAGGTAGACTTGCAAACTCAGAATGAGCAAAGAGTAGAGAGCGTAGCCCAAGGCTCCAGAGCGTGTCGCCGCCGGCCACAGGTCCAGTGAGGAGCTTCAGTGAGGTGGTGCTCGGTGGCCAGAGCTCGTACGAAACGTCTGAGTGCCAGAGATTGATGCTTGGGAAAGGATCGGTACTTGGGGAAGAAGTACTGTATGCGACTATTTGGGGGTAAAAAAGTGGGTTAAGAGGGCTCTTTGCACCAGCTATTTTACGGGCAGGACCCCAGTGATGGGTGAGCTCGAGCTGCTCGTGAATATTGATGTCCTGATTTTAGAAGACTTGCGACCCCCTACCAATGCGTGAGCATCAAATAACGTTGGGAGGCTGTAGAGCGGGTCCTTCAGGTACGTCTACCAGGACTTTTTGTCCATCGCAGCTCCGAGCTAACTTTTGTGACCAGAATTTTGAACACTTGTTCAAAGCCAACACACCGGTGAAAGCGCCACCAGGAGGACAGGGCACGGCGATACCTCGGCATTCCCACGACCTGCAGGCAAAGGCGTTGTGGGCACGAGAGCGGATCGAGGCAAAACTGGAGATGGCAAGGGAAGAGCCGCCAGTGTTGTAAAAGAGACAAAATGGGGGGAGAAGGATGAGAATACGAGAGGTCAGTCAGGACATCATGGACAGCAGTCTGGCCGAGAGGGAGAGAGAATTGAAGTGAATAGTGAAAATGAACTTCTGATTCAATGCAACGCCTTCTACAACATCCACGATGTCTAGCATTTGTATAGTAGATATGACCTTGTAGTGGGGTCGCCGGTAATGGGGATTGGATACTAGAGAAGGTGAAAACGGACTTGCGTCAGTCAGACATTGTCAGAGAGTGTGAGATGAGACTCGGAGATGATGAAACAAACGTGAGGATGAGCGCTCCGACTTTGGAAGCGTGTTCTGAGCTGAGCGTGGCTGAGGCGACCCTTACACCGTAGTATTGCCTCTAGTTCAGTCAAATACTGCCTCAAAGCCATTACCGATGACGTGTGCTTCGCTTGGTCCGGAAGAATGTGCACTAGGATAAGGTGCCTTAAGACAACATATAGAAATAATGAATTTACCAACATACCATGACATTCCAGTAGCCCACCATTTTTTGGCGTTCTGGTACGAGGAGCCATGGTAAGCATGTTCTTCAACTTTGGCTATCGTGTCGAGGATCTTGCCGTTGTCATCGCCGAAGGCCTCTACAGTGAATGCTACGTCTGTATGTTCGCCCGATTCCCACTCTTGAAGGCAACACTGGATCTGCAAATATTATCATCGATTGCAAAGCTCAATGCTTGGATAACAAAATGCTTACCGCGCTACACACTAGGCTCACAGCGTGATTGGGGGTTGAACTACCGAATTCATTTGGAAAAAGGAGACCCAACCCTTTCTTCTCGTAGTAGAATGTCTGAACTAGCATACCAATGGCTTTATGCTGGATATTTTTGGTATGCCCCTATCATCATTCCGACGGTAAAAGATAAACTTGCAATAGTTCGAAACGCTTACGCCGGCATCCAAAACTTCATCCCTAAGGAACATCCCTTCGTCGAGATAGAATTCAACCCGGTCTGCAGTAAAATCCAGCGCATCACGAGAGTTATGACCAATGTCATTTGGGAAGAAGATGTCATAATCTGATTTGACAACTTGTCTTGCTAGCATCTTCAGCTCTTCACGAAAGTCAGAAGCATCTTCGAATACCTGGTAATGATGAGTAGGGGCAGTTAGTGAAGGGAGAAACATACCGCGATTGCCATACTGTCGTTGTGTTTTTTCCAGAAACCTGTGTTATTACACATGATTACAGTATATACAAAACGTGGAAAAACTGATATTACATACCGAGTTCAACCTCATTTGCGTCTCGATGTTCAGATAAAGTTTCCGAAATGCAATCAACTGCTTCTGCAATCCCTTCCTCACAGTTCGGAAAGGGTTTCACGTTGGTCAAATACAGGTGAAATTTGTTCTTGGCAGACTCGATAACATCATGCCAAATGGGTGGATATTGTAGAGTCGAGCTACTAGTACCTTGGGTTTGAACGTCGTCATACTCTGAATGTGGCTTTGCAGATAGTTTGGCATTCTTTGAGATTAGCCCCACAGGCACCAGTCTGTGTGAGATGTAGTCAACGCCTTGTCCGACTGTAGACAAGAAAATACGTACAAATTAGCCTCCTTAGCCTTCCGCTTGAGTCCAGACACCCTAATCGGAAGGTCACTTGTCAACGTGATTAAGTCGTATTCAGCAGCGTCCAAGACTGGGTCCGTGCTGAGTTTGAAATTTTTATCAACATGGCTAAAGTCCTCGGACGAAGCTCGAGCCTGAGGGACTGTCATTCGCACGTCAAACTCCAAAGCAACATAATGAGTTTGTAAAGTCACCTTCAGAACCATCGCTTTCAGACCTTGCCTCAGACTGATAACTTCTTTTGCCACGTGTTTTCTCAGGCGGGCGGTCGGCGTCAAGGTCATCAAGGTCCATCTGCTCGTCTTCATCAACCATTGCCAGTGTACTATCTAGGCTTGCCATCACAGCAAGTTTCTTCAGGCTTTCGTAGATGTCTGTCAATGCCAATACCTTAGCTTTAGCGGCTTTTGCAAGCGTGTCGGCCTTCACTATGGAACTTGACCGGTAGGGCCTGGACTTGACGATGACTCCTGGATGGGCTTTTTTTTTACCTCGACGGGTTGTAATGTCGGAAGTAATCTCAGCTGGAGTCATGGTAGTACGTTTCCAAGTTGTCGCCGTGGTTCAGTATGGGCTGACTTTGCGAATTTGCGATTTTACGGTGCCACAACACCCCACAACAATAAGCCGCCACCAAGTCCAAAATTTCAAAACCATCCCCACAAGGTGTCTTGGGATGCAGTGGCCCCGGTCAGCCCGATCGTAATGCTGCCGCTGCCGCAAGGTCAACAGTATACCTTACGACCACTCCACGAATCCTTACCATGCGGAGAATGACTCATTAATTCTGGAGACGCTATCCCGTCGCGGGCTTCATGCGTGTATGATGTGCGTACTCCCTTCCCTTGTTTAGCACAGCTATAGACTCTTTGTGGATATACTGTGGGTAGTTCGGGACACGTACACCCAAGGGCGAGAATGTGACTCGGACATTACGATCACAACTTGCGTCCAGGGCGTCACTGATGGTGCTTCTGTGCTTCATCGTTCTTCCAAGGCACTGCAATCCTAATGTGCTATCAAATGCCATCCGGAGTGAGGTAGGTTACATAAGTCTCAAGCTCTCTTGACTACGGAAAACTCATTTTCCATGCAACAGTTGACACGGAGCAGAAATAGCCAATATACGGAGCGTAAATCTGAGTGTACCCCTTTGCAACATAACGGACCTTGTATCTAATGATGTTGCCAGAATGGTCACATTTACGCTTTCAAACAAGTTTACCCTGCATCGGACACCGGCCGCGGAGAACGGGTGAGCGTGGCACAAGTTGCCGACGGAGATGTAGAATCGTGGGGTGTCCAGCGGCGTCAGTTTCTGCGGATTTGTCAGAGTTGATAGTCGCACCGGAGACAGTGATGTATGGTTGTTGTCACGTGTCGACGACTTTTGTCGGAATGAGGTGAAGAGCTGTAAGAATGGTTCTGTGCGTAGAGAAAACGGTCAGACGTACAGTACATAGGACAATTGACGACGTTGTGTTTTGCAATCTGGAAGGGATAAGTTGACGGCAGGAAGATGTGGGAGAAATGGCGCCTGTTACAACGCGAGTGGGTGGAAGTCAATTCTGACCGTCGAAAAAGTCAGGCAAAGTGGCTGACATCGGAAGTCTTACGAGAGAGGACATGTCAGCTATTTTGTGCTTAAAACGGTCTCATCGATGGGCGGATTCAGACGTCGGAGCGGGTGAGAGTTTGGCGGGAGCGGAAGCAATCGTCACGGATGCAGATGAACCTGATTACACAGTTCGATCGAACGTAAGAGGAAAAGTTGGGTAAAGAGAAACGGTGGATGGAAGTACCTATTATTGTGGGAGGTTTCCAATAATGTTGGGAGAAATGGTGACAGAGGAGGAAAGGACGGATTTGAATGGATGCGTGTTGAGGCCTTGCGACTCTACAGATTCACTCGAGTTTTTGTGTAATTGTATTTATTCTGGGTAATAGATGCATTCTCAGAATCTCAGAGACTACATGGCACAAATACAGCTATGGGAATTGTAGATACAGGATTCAACATGTCATGAGAGCCCACTCGCAGGATCCTCAGAATCACACATCGTCGCAAAGCAGCCCAACATCGCGGCCCCAAGCACGACTGATGCTGCATGCAAACGAGGGAGCACGATGGGTATCTTGTTCGCCAACAGGCGCATGAACGCCGCGTCCTGAGCTTGTGATCCCGAGAGGTAGAACGCGTGGATGGAGTGTCCCGCGTCGTTTAGCTTGTCGATGATTTGTCGGGCTGGAGTGCGATGGCCTAAGGGTCAGCGCATATTCGCGCGCGAGGTCGTGCTGCGACGAATCATCCTAAAAAGCACATGAAATTCGGGGATGTGAAGGATATGAAACTCACCCTCCATTGCACCGTCGTTACCATGAGCGACGCTTCAACTCCGGGAATGTAGCATGCGTGCATTCCTGCTGCAACATCGTGATCGGGGTGTGAAAGGTCCCCATGTCCTAAGAGTGCTGGGAGACGTTCAGCGAGTTAGTTGGTTCAGAAATATCAATATCGAGAGTACGCACGAGCAAGACGAAATACTACCCCTGCTGCTGCACGTCCCCGTCCGATTACAGATGTGTGCACGGGTGGTCTGCTGGGGGTGCGTGCGTGCGTGCGATGCCTGAGTGATGGCATGTGTGCGTCGTTGCTGTGTGTGCGCGCGCGGAGTCGTCCTGCCTGTGCCTGTCTGTGTGCTCGCGGCGTCGTGTGCTGTGGGTTCATCGCAACCCAGCTGAAAACTTTCAGTATGTATATACACGCAAGGGTCAGCAGGACGCACCTTAAGAGGACCTTCATCGAAGGCTTCACGGACAATAAGGCCCTCCGGTGCGGGCCCAAGTCGAATCGAAATCCGAAACTACCTCGAAGCGTAGTAGGTCGAGTGGGCCCAGTGCAATGATGGGCTTGCGTGCGTGCGTGCCTGTGTGATGGGAGTGGGCGTGTGTGCGTGTGTACTCGTGGTGTCGCCCTGCCAGTTGTCTGTGTGCTCGCGGCGTCGTCTGCTATGAATGTGTGATGCTAGTGATGGAGGACTTGGGACCTGTGCGCATGAGACATGAGTTAGCTGCTGACATCGCTATCATGCTGGGTTTGAAGGTTACCAGACTTTCGCCGACTTCGTTACCGGTGTTAAAAGGACAGATCCGACGACGTGGCGCGAAAGCGTTGATGTGCTGCACGACTCAGGGCTTGGTTGCATCCGCGTGTCTTTGGACAGCAAGATGTGTAATGAGAGTTGGTGGTTGACACGTTGACAGCCTGTGCGATGGATGGCTGGGATGGGTACAAGCGCGCGTCGTCGTTCTGCCGGCGTGCCAGTGTATTGGGAGATTTGTGGGCGATATTGAGTGTGAGATCGGGCTTGAGGCAACGTTGAGGTGTCGCGGATGCAGGTGTCGCGGATTCGAGATTATGAGCGACGTGAGGACATCGGGATGGCTTTAGTAAGCAAAGGAAGATTCCGAATGTGAGTACGGAAAAGTACCTAGACAGTGTTCGACGATGTGGAAAATTTCGGGATAGACGACGTTGGTCAATGGTCATTCGTGTTTCTCTCACCGCCGGGGGAAGGACGATTTTCACGTGTTTGGGAGAGGTAGCGCCGGATAGGGAGATGTAGAGTTGGTGGACATGAGGAGAGTGAAGACGTGTGCGCCGCTGCAGTTGGCGAGGCATACAGTGGACATTCCAAATAAGGAATTTCTGCAGTGCACATGCGAGGATTTCCATATTTGGAATTCGTCAACAGTACATCCGGGTAGAGTCAGAGACGACCGACACTGCAACATGCGCACTCATTGACCAATTTGTCTGGGGGTTCTGCAGATGGCGTACGCGTGGTGCGTGGAGGATCGGCATGAGACATAAGAAACGCGGACCTGCCTGCGTTCCGCACTGTACGTCCGTCTCTGTCGTTAGGACTCGAAGATGGTCGAACGGCAGGTGTGTTTTGGACCGTGAGGATGTTGTAGAGAGGATGTATCCCACAACCCTGTCTGAGAGTAAAAGAAGACAGTGACAGCAAAACGGTGGCAGTATGCAGGTGATACGTTGAACGGGGAGACACACCAGGGCACTTTCACTGCTGTTGTTCAGTTTGCACGCTCACGCCGTCATCAGTGCCAATGCCACGAAAGTGCATTTGATAGTCACTCGCAGATACAGCGGCACAGCGTATCTATTCATTGGGGCGTGAGGTGGCCTGAAATTGATACCGTGAGGGCGGACATGAGGATAGTGAAGACAAACGCTTTGCATAAACTGGGCGCGCTGAAAAACCACAGCGTAGTTCAGAATCAGTGGGCACT
This sequence comes from Russula abietina, assembly GCA_003313715.1. Classification (NCBI taxonomy): domain Eukaryota; kingdom Fungi; phylum Basidiomycota; class Agaricomycetes; order Russulales; family Russulaceae; genus Russula; species Russula abietina. The sequence goes on from QLOU01001074.1 coordinate 11,864, forward strand.
GTCATCTGCGTAAGTGGAGGCTCACCTGGAATGCTTGGCAATGAGGTGTTCTGCCAAGTCGCGAAATCCGAGCCTAGCGGCATAATAGAACTCCATCAGGTGGGCGCGCGGTGGGCATGACTGATGGACATGGAACAGGGTGCACAAACTTGTTGACGGCATCGAAAAATTTGTCGTGGTTTTGGAAGAAATTGGGAATCTGGCTCAACTGACATAGTGGTAGACGGGTAGACGCTTTGATGCGTTCATAACGGCAAGTCGGGTGCTACCATTTACAATGAAACTGTTCTTAAGTCATAGAGGATACCGTCTGTGATTAATGAGCCATCTACCCTACGGGACAAAACTCTAGGTCTTTCTACTGTGACGGTGTGGCCAACTCACTGTCAAGCTCTCCCTGCCAAGCCCATACTGCCGTCGCGGACGTGCACTCTCGCCGTCGGTTTAGTCATACTCCGCATCACCCTCGAGTAAAATCAGGTGGTGGTGGTAATACTTCTCATGAGGGTGAACAAATACCAAGTAGCAATAATACAGGAAACGAAAGGAGAGCACCGAGTTGGAATGTCAACGAACGAGTACCCAAATTAAAGCATCTGCTATCATGTGCCAGATGTTTGATGGCGTGTTTCTGCACGTTCCCGGCGAGCGGACTTTGCCCTTAACCTGGCACTATTGGAATTTTCGCTCAAGTTGAAGTTGTCATTGACAACAGGTTTGTTTGGGAAAATACGTCTATATTGAGCGTGAAATCAATGTGGAAAAGGAAAAATAAATGATGACGCACTCGTTCCACCATGCTAGGGTGTCAACAGCCCACTCGTCCTCCTCATCATCAAAAAGTTCGAGAATGGCCTCATAGAATTCCCGTAAAATAAATAGTCCATCTTCGGTGCCCCATTCTACACATGACGACAGAGTAAAGCGTGCCTAAACTAGATTGAGCAGGGAATAATTCACAAGACACAAGGTGAAAGCATACCTGGGCAATTGCGTATGCAATCGTCGCTGGTGTCACTTGTTCCATTCCGTTAATCTTGCTGACCGAAGCTCTTTTCTTCTTTTGACCAGGCTCCCAGAAGCCGTTTCCCATAAATATACACTTATAGGCCTTGATACATTGAGTTCATCATTCACGACAATTAATAATCAAATGACCTACCCACAAGCAAAGCGAAGATCGTAGTAGCCCCTTTTCAACATCCCAATCATCTGGGTTTTCCTCAGTAAGTTCCTCAGCCTCATCCTCGTCGTAGAGGAAGTTTGGGAACTGGTCAGGGGTGATTTCAATATTTCCACTTGTAATGCGTTCAAGAAAACTAATCACAGAAATTAATTTGGGAGCCGGAGAGTAAATGACAAAAAAACGTACTCTGATTCCTCAGAAAAGCTATAGATGTAAGAGCGGGGACAAAGTGCACGAGCAGTCCACATGTGGTTGAAACCACGACCCGTTTTATCCCTTGGGATTGGTAACCCCTGAAGGACAGCCTGGACAGGCGGATGGCGGGTAAAAAACTCCAGTATGCTTTCCTTCAACCTGGATGTGTCTTGTTGTCGCGCGTTCCGGGATTCCTTTTCCATCTATCGGCGCTGGTCAGTAGGAAAACAGGAACAGAAATCCATCCGTGTCACCGCGCTGATCAAATCCAATACTGATTGGAAGTCGTCACCAAACTCTTTGAGCGTCTTCCTAAAGTTTGGAACCAAAGCTAGGATGCTTCGGTATAACATGAGGAGAGCTTTACAATGTTTGTCACGATGTTCACCGATACTATCCCTGTAAATATATTAGCATATATATCAATATACTGCATATCAAAACAAAAGGCTTACTCGTCTGTATCAGTATTACTTTCTATCTCGAAAATCCCATCCTCAGCCAACCCGTGCCGAAATGCTTCTGTGATATTGACCCATGGTCCGAATGCACGTACGATCCATCGCCCAGCCTTGTTATACGATTCCAGTATATTTTCTTTTGTGGGTTTCCTGGCACATACAAATGACTTCATGCTGATTCAAGTGTTTGAAAACACGTACGGTTTTAAGCCTTGTCTCCTCTGCCTTTTATTAGTCGCTACCTCAAGCGCATCCCGAAGCAATTCCGGTCCTCGTTTGTTGCTTTTGCGAGTTTCTTCAGTTTCTTGGACGTTCTCATCGTCATTTGGGTCATAGTCGCCATCGTTATTAAGACCACCCTCATCGATGGACCTGTCTGGAGAGTGCTCAACTCGTGCTTGACTTGGGCGGCGCTGGCCATGGTCAATGTCAGTACGTGAAGTCAATCCACCACGAGACACTGTTTGGGACAAGGAACTCAAAGGACGCGGACGTGGTTGTTGAATGTTGTGTGGACGATGGTGAGACATTTTTTTAGAGATTGGTACACACTCTGAGTACACACCGTTTCGGACAGACACATCAGACCAAAACGCGACGCGACTTGTAAGTTACAAATTGCTTGGCACGTGACTTATTCATACGCTCTTGCTCTTTTTCATTCAATTTGCTGAGCCCTCAGACTAGTACTGCAGCACTAATGGCTCAATGCAATCTATGCAAGGCCCCTCTCACTAATACAACCTCTCGCTCACTCAGCGTACACCGATTGCACTGTAAAAAAAACAGACCCATGAAGTACATTGGGGACGCTGCTCGGATAACTAAAAAAGCAGTCCCTCGATTGCCAACATCGAGGCGGAGTTCCTCTAGGGACAAGGTACGTAATTATATTCTGTGCTACGGTTTAAAATGATGAATTATCGATCCCCAGAATTTGAAAGAGTTGGACTCAGATGGTGCTACTATGGATGTAGATGTTGTTCCTCTCATTCCAGAGGAGAACGCGTTGGATAATATCATGGTGAGTTCTATTTTCATCATTATCTCGCATGAACTGAAAACATTTGTGTAGGACTACAGTAATGATAACACTATGAACCCAGATACTGACGCCGCCTCGGGTTCAAATTCTCGTATATCCAATTCCGATCAAATGAATGAGTCAAATGATCCTCCGTACACAGAAACTGTTTGCATTGATGACTCTGATATCCATAAGCCCCTTGCTGTCCGTAGAGCCACTCGTAAGAGGCGAATCCCACGCAGGTTCAGGAAAGAGAGCGATCTACTGCCCTCAGCCCAATTTGCGGCAATGAGCACATATAGCGAGGTGGTAACACCTGAACCTTCCCCCATTCCCACTCCTGAACCTTCGCCTCCCTCTTCTCGACCCACATCTCCTACACTCGTTAACCACATGGATCCGGAATCAATTGATCGCGAGACTGTACCAAACCAATTTGGTCTCTATCGACGTTTCACCGAATGGCCCTCAGTTGATCCAGAGGAAGACATCACCATTAATCACCTTGCCGATGCTCCCACTTTTGTTGGTTCAACGGAGTATGGCCATCGCAAAGCTGTAAAAATGCCTTTTAATCCATTTACACCATTTCTTAATCCAACAGTATTCCGACTCATGAATTGGTTCTACCAGACTGGCGTCAAAAGTCTTTCTGACATGGATTCTTTGATACACGACGTAGTTCAAGCTCCGGACTTTGATGTTACTCACCTCAAGAATTTCAGTGCAACGCACGAAGCGAAGCGTCTCGACGACGATCCTATTCATCCCACATCAAATTGCTGGAAAAAAGGTACTGTCAAGATTCGACTTCCGAAGACCCACGTACAGTTTGAGCAAGAGGGTGATGCCCCCGAAGTTGAGATTCCAGGAGTCTTGCACCGAGACTTACTCCAAACGATTGTTTCGGCTTTCGAAGATAAGTCGATGGAGGCATTTAATCTGAAAGGGTTTATGCAGCTGTGGAAGCCATCAGCTGATGAGCCGGTTGAGGAGGTCTTTGGAGAGGTATATGCATCGGCAGTATTTCGGGAGATGGAAGACGATATTCGCTCGAATAAACCTCCAGGCGAAACTATCGAGAGTATCGTTGTCCCTCTTATGATGTACTCAGATTCAACGCATCTTGCAACATTCGGAACGGCGGCCCTTTGGCCAATTTATTGCTTTATTGGACTTACCTCAAAATACATTCGGGCCAAGCCTTCATCGTCTTCTGCCCATCACTTGGCATATATTCCTTCTGTGAGTGGGATAATCATTCTTACAATTTGGTGTTTACATGTTTTCAAAGCTTCCGGACTGCATTCAAGATATGTACAAAACAGTGTATGACAGCACGGCGAACGCGCAGGTCCTGACTTTTTTGAAACGCGAGCTCGTCCATGCCATATGGGCACTTCTGCTTACAGATGATTTCATCAATGCATACATCTTCGGTATTGTTGTCCTATGTTCCGACGGTGTCAGTAGACGATTATTTCCTCGGTTCTTTACCTATTCCGCCGATTATCCAGAAAAGTGCGTCCATCCTGTTTTATGTAGCATATTGGCTAATACATTTTGGACAGAATTATTCTCGCCACCATCAAGTTCCTTGGGCATTGCTTGTGCCCACTTTGTATGTGTCGTAAGGAGAAAGTACGAGATTTGGGTACAAAGGCAGATGATGCTCGACGAAATAAAATTCGGGTGGATTCAGAAACGCGACAAGGGATGATTACAACTGCACGCAAGTGGATATTCGAGAAAGGGCGATCGGTTGCTTCAAAAGTGATTGACAGGCTGCTCAATTTCTCAATGGTTCCCATTCGTGTAAGTTCCTGTCGAAATTCAGTTTGGTTGTATTTGCTAATGTGCCTATAGAATGCGTTCTCGAAAGCCCTTTGCGATCACGGGTTCAACTTCTATCAAATGTTTGCTGTTGATCTCCTACATGATTTCGAGCTCGGTGTTTGGAAGAGCATCTTCAGCCATTTAATTCGGATGCTCTATGCTTGTGGCGACGAAAAGGTTCAAATATTGAATGAACGGTAATTCTGATGTTTTTACCATGTATTTACACGATTGATATTGGCATGTAGATATCGGTTGATAACTGCTTTCGGGAGATCTACTATTCGAAAATTCAGTAACGATGTTTCAGCAATGAAGAAGCTAGCTGGCCGCGACTTTGAGGATCTTCTTCAGGTGTGTAATGTATTACTATTGTATTGTATCTTCCCGTGTAACAGTTCCGAATACAAGTGTGCAATGCCCTGCTTCGAAGGGCTATTCCCACGATTGTGCGAGAAGACTATCATGGATCTCCTCTTCCTGTTGGCGACATGGCACGCACTGGCCAAGCTTCGCCTACATACTACGTCGTCCCTTTCCTTCTTTGAACAATGCGTGAAAGCGCTTGGTCAGATCATAAGATACTTTCATGATCGTATTTGCCCGAGATACAAAACTCACGATACACCTCGAGAAGTGGCCGCCAAATTCCGCCGTGATGCAACCGGGACTGCTAAGAATGAAGACAATCCAGATGCCAGAAAGAAGTCCTGCAACCGAACATTTAGTCTGGAGACATACAAACTTCATGCGCTAGGACATTACCCTGCAATGATACGACGGTTCGGGACGACCGACTCATATTCTACCCAAACGGTACGGTACATTTGCATTTTCTAATTGTTTGTATTATTTAACCTCAATAGGGAGAGCTTGAGCATCGCCGAGTCAAGAATTTTTATTCTCGGACAAACAAGAGAAATTCAGAAGGCCAGATTTCAACACTCGAGCGACGCACTGCAAAACTTCGTGGTATAACAGAACAAATTTCAACCACAGATCCGAGAGCTTTGTTTGTGGAAGGCGAAGAAAACTTACCTCATTCAGACCCCTCGGAACGCTACCACATCTCGAATTCTCGAAAGTGCTTTTTTGATATAACGAAGTGGCTGGTAGAAAACAAGGGGGATCGGGCTACTGAGGTTCGTCCATCAAGTTCTTGTTTGATGTTTCCGACAGACATTAAAGTATTCTACAGAATTTTCTACCGGTATTGAAGGATCACCTACTTGGACGGATGATTGAAACTCCTGAAGGTGGTTTCACTGATCAAGATCGCCGAAAGGTCCTTTTCAACAACAGGCTTTACTGCCACAATACTCTTAGGATTAACTACACGACATACGACTGTCGTCGGGATCAAGATACAATAAACCCACGAACCCTGGGCCATTCTGATGTTATGGTACTCGCAGACGAAGACGCTGAAAACATGCATCCTTACTGGTATGCTCGTGTGATCGGGATCTTCCACGCCATGGTTCGTCGGGTTGGCGGCACCACTACTTTCGAAAAGACGGACTTTCTATGGGTGCGGTGGTATGGATACGATACACATGCACGCTCAGGGTTCAAGGCACGTCGGCTCCATCAAATTGGCTTCCTTGATAGCCATGAAGACAAGGGAGCATTCGGGTTTATTAACCCTTCCGATGTCATTCGCGCTGTCCATCTCATCCCTGCATTCAAACTTGGAATGTCGTCTGAATTTCTACCTCCATCGATTGCTCGACATAAAGGCGAAGGTGACAATGATTATGTGCGGTACTATGTTGCTATGTACGTTTTATTTGCCAACTACTATGAAACTGTTCTGAGTCTAATCGAGAATATACTGTAGATTTGTTGACCGTGACATGTTTGCACGGTTTTGCGGATTTAGCCCAGGACACAAGCCGATACGAAACATAACACAAGTGTTTAGGAGTGACATAAAGGGTGCGTTTGGGTTGATGGTCAATTCAGAGGTAGTAGTCGAGGATGATGCTGAAGACATGGAGTTGGGAATAACCGGAGATGGGAATGAAGAAATGGGTGACGATGAGGAACGTGAGGACATGGACAGCGATGGTGATGAGAGTGAAGAAAATGGAGACCTGGATGACTCGGTTGATGGGTTGGGCTATGGTGCTCTCTGACTTTCTTGCCATGGGCATTTTACCGTCCTTTTCGCGTGGCTCCACATCACGTGATTTTTGTTAGTTTCATTTTTGGTGCCCCGCAGAGGTTGTCACGAGTTAATCTCGCGGTTCGCTCAACTTCGATCCAAGTCAGTTCAATCAACAAACACGTGAGAACAAACGACAAATGCGTCTCTCGTCCTCTCGCTCCACTCGTCTCTCCAACACCTCATCCTCGAGGGGTCTTCTGGCCATCGTTTATGCTCGCCTCCAAGATTATTTGTAACGACACTTATTCCAACAAGTCGTGGTGCATTGTGGGTCAGGGTATGTTCGCGCTTCAGGAGATCAACCAGATGGAGCAGAAGATGTGCTCCTACTGGGAGTGGCAGCTCAATGTTGATCCTACGACATTGCTGGATTTTCAATCCTGGTGAACACGGGCGGCGGCTTCCCCTCCCTCCCCCTTTCACCTGCATTCGCTTCGTGGGTACCCCTGTCCGATATGTGCCCATTATTCCCATTTCCTTGCTTCTGAACATACGCCTCATCTCCCCCCATAACCCCAGAGGCGTCCCACGGCCTTGACCTCTCACATGCCATCGGTTTCATCGCAACCACCCCCTCCAATGCACGGCGGGCCAGGATTTGCCTGTTGAGGCTGTCACGTCAGCCGCCCCTACTTCATCGGCTGTAGCTCCCAAAAGTCAAAGACCGGGCGCAGCCAGTTTGTGTATGCTACGCGGGCTGTCTGGTAAACCGCCCTGAGTCTCGTCTGGTGTTCTCTGTATTTCTCCGTCTCTCGTTTCCTCAAACCTCACTTAAATGGATATCTTTACAGTGCTTTATCTGTTCTGCTTATTGCTACTCCCATCCGACGCATCAAGGGGTTTGCTCACTGTTGAAATCGAGCTCGTGTGCCACCCACTATGGACCCCATCCCCCCCGGGACTCCTTGTCACTCACTCACGCCTCGCCTGCCCTCTGAGGGGCTGAAGCCCTGCGTCGTCGCTGCTGAACCCTTGCCCTGATGGGGGACTGAATTCGTGCGCCGCTACCTGCTGCCCCGTCACCCTTGTCGCTAAACCTGTCGCTGCCATGTCGTTGCCCTGAGCGCCCGAATTGTCGTTACCTGCTGTCGGATCACTGTCGTTGCCTGGGGGCTGAAATATTATCCTGGTACATATGTATTCCTCTTGTATGCTCAGCGTTTTTAGATGTTGTACCTCAGTTGCTTCCAACGGGCCAAGGACAATCGAACCAGAAGGGTCCGTATCCGGAGTCATCAATTGGGATGCATATTCTAAAGCGTGTCCGCCGAACTGATGTATCGATCATGGGGGATCTCGTAGCGTGTTTTGGGAGGCAAGCGAATAGGCAAATAGCGAGGGAAACGGGTTTGAAGTACAGCTCGGAATTCAGGCTGAATAAGTATTTCGAGAAAGAACTCCCTTTTTGCATCATTATTATTGGATAAACATTGTGCTGACGCGTTAGCAGGTATCCTGAGCTTGAACGGTCATTCTTGTGAAGTCGCCAAATGTCGAAGCGCTTGACATGAGGTGCTATTCCGTCCCTTTCCCCTACGCTCTGGTGTTTGTCAAGCCCTTTTTGGTCAACGCCATCCCACTTCCTTTCCTGTCAACACCATCCCACTCTTTCCGGTCAACGTCACCCTACTCCCTCTCCAGTGAACACCCGCTATGCCGTTGAAAATCTTTCGCTGGAATGGGCTGTATTCTAGGCACCCAGCCGAACGGGCTTTTGCGCAGAGGCGAATAGAGGCGCATTTCAATCGGTTCACCTTGGCGCAGCGAGGTGTCGAAATCGCGAACGTCAGGTATGTATCATTTATATATATATTGCCGTCTTCTCACTGACGAAGCACATTTTCTTTCAGGCCAACAGGTTGGCACGGCGAGAGTGGAGCCACCCGCTCTGGCGGCCATCTCACCGTCAACTTCCGCTTGTCGAACAACAGGCACTTTGCCACGCACCACATTTATCCCACGGATTACGCGTATCTGTAGAAGGCACGACGAGCGAGAAGGGATGATGATGCGAGTTGAGAATTGGGGGGAGGGGTACTAGATTTTGCAAAGTGTCAGATCAAGAGGCCGAACACTGCAAAAAAGGCGCACGGAACAAGTTGATGGACATCGACAGGTAGTAGTAGGGCCCGCATCGGGACTTTTTCCCAGACCTACCTCTGGTGTGCCCACATGAATTGGCAAAGCAGAAAGACTGATCGCTGATCTAGCTACTGCGCGAACTTCCTCTCTTTTCAGGTTCGCGCTGCACACTCAACAACATCCAAACAAGTGCCACTCATAAAGTATGTATCTCCCCCCTACATGCCATTTCCGAGATCATCTCTCACGCAACCTCTCCGCCATCACAAGTCTTATGTTGAAGAGCATGATGCAGGGTTCCACTGTTTCTTCTCAGGTTCGCCCACACGCGTCGTCTACTATCTTCAACGGGCAAGTCTCAGTCTCCAGGAGGCCAAGCAAATCCTTTTTGGGATCTCCTGCCGCAGCTTTCTCACCTAGATTGCTGGTGCTCTTGGTACCGGCAAGCCCTCCTGTGCCTTCTTGTCACGGGTATGCGTGACACCGCGGTGTTACAGTCACGGGTCACGCGGTTTCGGGTACGGTGTTGGGATTCTGTACCCTCGCCCACACCGCGACCCGTTACTGCGGGTAAGGGGTCTGTCTGCGGTATGAGTGACCCAGGAGGCATAGTAAATCGAGTAGATTTTTTTTGGTAAATTGAGTGATGCCGCCATTGTTGGAATGACACCCTCGCGAGGAGTGTCACACAGGCTCATCTTGTCGCGTCGTCCGTGCCTATCACCCCTTCGCCTTCCATGATGCATGGTTACATGATCTGCCGTCCCTTTCATCCAGCATGATGGATCAACATTCAACACCCTCACAACTCACTCGGGCATCACAAGCTACTTTCAGTATCTCGCGTTGTCCCTCTCTGCGTCCTGGCATCCATCACCTCTTTACATTCGCCGGCATCACCGCTCCTGAGTCCTGGCACCAGCACCTGTCAACACTTTGTCACTCTCCCTCGGTGCTCGGAACATACGACCTTCAATTCGCCAATTTGTGTCAAATCCCTCGCACCCCCCTCCATCGCTTCATCCATCCCCACCTCTCGTCTGCGCAGCGCGAAGCATGAGTCCGTCACACTGTACCTCCCACTGAGCCATTTCGGTGTCTCAAGGGCCGCCAAGGGATCAGTCTCCAGGTCACGTTGAAGGCGATGGCGAAAAGAGGGTCAAGGTCAACGAGGACCTTGGGGAACGTATGGAGTGAGATGTGGGTCCTCCAGGGCCACTGGACCATCTTCATCGTGTGTCCCCTGTTTTTTCCCCCTTCCTCTCATTATGGTCGAACACAGACGTTTCTGCCTTGGGGCCTCCTTTCTCCAGCGTGGCTACGGTGGCCACGTCCGACACCGCTCGCAGGCACCGTTGCCTCCAAGAGGGAGGCACTGCAACGTTTCCGTGACGAGTGCCCGTTGAGTGAGTCGCCATCAATTTATGCCTTTCTTCTCCCTCGTCACCTTCTCTAACACCGATAGCAACTGCATCCGTTTAAATCACTGCATCATCTCCGTCCCTTCCTCCAGTCCTCTCCCCTTGTTGCATGTCCACAACGCATTGCGCGCATATGCGACGGCGCAGACAACTATTTTGCCCCTGTGAAGATCCTCACCATCGCGCACATCCCTCGAGTCCACAAGAACATCTCTGTGCTAACCCCAAGCCTGCAGCGCATCAACGCCTTTGCGCCACGTCGCCGGATCCGTCTTTTCAACACCGGTACCGAAGTCGAAAGTCTCGAAACTTACGCAAGCTGATTCATGCACACACAGGTCTCAAGTCCTCCATCACACAGTGCATAGTGCACGCACACAAGATGACACCGTGTGCGCACACACAGGCAGACGACGCCGTGTGCCATGAGATGACGCGATGACGCCCCACGCGCACGCACAGGCCGGGCTAGATGACTTGTATCCACTTATATAGGCTGTGAAGTAGTTTATAAAAATACATTATATTTTGTCTGTTTGACTATTCAAGTGATAAATAAAGTCAACAAAATCAAACCCGTTGCTGCTGTGAATACACCCACATCGACACTATTCGGGCAACCACCGGACCGGTCGATCCGCTCGACTTGAAAGACACGCGCGACATGTTGGGTGTCATTGTAACAAGCCAGATCTTTTAATCTTTTGCAAGTACTTTTAAATTTAAAATTCTTTAAATTGAATTTAATAATTGAATTTCAATTATATGGCCTTTGTGTAATTGACAAGGCTTGTAGGGTATATTTTGTAACACAAACCCTTTTAATGATAGGACCTTTTCTGTAATGCATATACATCATTATAATGTCATCTATGTTGCATTGTAATGTTATTAAATGATTGAAGTTAGCCCTTATATTTCATTGTAAGTTAATAGAAGCCTTTGTGAGCCTTTTAATCTCTTGAAAGACTTTTAACACTTTTAATTAAAATTTAATAATTTCATTCTCAATTGTATGGCCTTTTAATGGTTAACTAGGGCTTATAAAGTATTTTTTTAATACAATCCCTTACAATGGTAGGACCTTTTTTGTGATGCTTCTACTCCCCTACAACCCTGCATGCTGCAAGCTGCAACGCCCGCTGGACCATGTCTTTACTAATCAAAGTATAATTTAGACTAGACCAAGCGTCTCCCGATTGCCTCAAAACTCTGAGCGGGCGACATCCCATATCCTTCCCGTTCGAGACGTTTTCGCTACAGTATACTTCGAACGGGAGTCACGGGACACAGATGCGATTCGAAAGTGTAAGTCTGTATATGGTGCGACAGCCATGAATTTGATCATCGACGCGTGCTCAACAACCAACGTGGTGGCTAACACTGGGGCCAGCACAGAGAACATGGATCATCACAAAGAACAAGGACTGTAAGAACTAAGAAGGCATACCTAGGGATTGACAACATTCATTCGCTGCGCGATTCCCTCAACAAGGTGGTCGAGGTCCTCAGCGAGTCAGAAGCCCTTGCAGTGAGCGTATCGGGTGACATCCCTGGAACGAGCGTTTCTACCATCCCCGTCGATTGACAGGCCTTACGGCGATCCGGTTGGTTGTGATACCAAAGTTGCCATCCTGGAGGGTGCGTTGCTCATAGTGCGGAATATACACGTCAATCACTCATGTTCTCATCCATTGCTCGGATGAGCGGGACCGTACAGCGCAACCGTCTGCTATATCACAACTCTGTTTGGATCCCTTTATCTGACGATGTGGGGCTTTCAAGTGTTGATTGAGAACGATTTTATCGGCTTTGTTCATAGATTCATGGATAGGCGTGGTCACTTGTCAGGCGACAAGTTCTTCTTGACGCCAGCGGACGGAGCTGGGTAACTCAGTTGTTGTTCAGGCACTCCTGGCGAACGTACAGAGTCGGTTCTCGGGGAACGATCCCTTCAGTGAGACCGGTCCAAATTTTCACCAGTTCCTAGAGGCCGTGCGGAACATTCAATGACAGTTCCCCGCCCGTTTCGAGTTCCTTCGGGACCTGTACATGCACTTGTACTCATGTCAGTTCGGTACCTTCCTCTTTGACTCGGAGCGCCAGCACCGGGAGGGTGCAGCAGGGACTGCTTTTGTATGGGACTGTATGAACTCGCCACCACAGTCAGAGAAGTACAGTAATACGGACTACAACCTGGTGCTGGATGACGCTGCAAGCCGCGCACCTCCGGGCTCCGGCGGACCAGGGTGTACTCTTCCCGAATCCGAAGGACGTGCGAAGGACGTGCGTTTCTTGGCACGAACTGTATGGCCGCGACGACGAGGCTCTACGCAGCTGTTTTTCTCCGCCGTCTGCACTATCGATTGTCCAGAATCTTAAGGACGACCCGAGACCAGTGCCTTCCTGCGCCTGTTCAGCTTCCACAACAACCGCCCCTTCCACCATCTCCTGTGTCCTACCCAGTGTTTACTCCCCCGCTCGCACCTGTGCGAGTGCCTGGCCCCCTAGCATCAGCCTCAGGATCGCGTCCTGCGCGCTCGACTTCTTCGGATTTTTTCGGCTCCGCAGGAAGAAGCATGTGCCGAGTTTGGGACCGGCCTGCAGGACAAGGAACCTGCTAGCCGCTTCATGATCTACCCACAGCTGTCACTTCACTGGAAACCAGGAAGCCCGAAAGACAATTGTGGAAATCAAGAAAAGAGATACTTTGACATCATCTGAACCTGTACATTGTACCCGACTGCCAACTTCTGAGGTGTTCAAATAGAAAGTAATCTACGTTGCTTTCTTGTGACATACATGATTAAGGGACTAAACTTGGGATGAGAAGATTATCAATACAGAATAGTTTGTTCTACAGGGATGACCCGATCACAGCAGGCCTTTCACGATGTTGGTGTTATTGTATCCATCTAATGAACTTCCAGACTCTCATCATTCCATAAGTTCCCAAACATCCGGTCCTGTAAGAACATATGGAAAGGCTTCCAAGATGGTGCCATCAATTTCCCCCAAGTCTGTTTTCTTCAATTCATCTTCGTCCTCACCAAAGGCTAAGGCAATGATGAGTGATACAGAGCGCTCCCCATCAGGACCCGGAGGTCCATAGCCCGCCTCGATGCTCAGGTATCCGGATCGATTAAGTCGATGCACGGTGTATTCAATGGCGACGTTGACTCGAGGGTCATTAGTGGCCGTGACTTGAATAAAATTTGCAACCATTTGTCTATCGATTTTATAGCCTTTCACATACGTTGTCATGATGGCAACCTGTACAAAGGTAAGAATGGTTTTGAGTACAAAGAACACATGTATACCTTGGGTGAGAGTAGAAGACGATGATGGGAAAATGATGAACCATTCCATGAGGACCGAGGAGGTAGATATAGGAGGCTGATTGTTTGGTTCGTGACAAGTGTCTCCTGTGGCTCGCTTCCGGCGGTCACGGTGGTCCCTGTCCAACTGTCCACAATCGCCCTTTTCTCAATGAGAATGCTCTCCCATCACCATTCCCCCAATATGGTCATGCACTTCCCCGTGTCTGCCACTCTCGCTGGCGAATTTGGAAGTTTTGTACACGACTCTACACGCAACGATCTATGTGCTTTCTCAATGTAAGACATCTGCAGCTCTCTTGAAAACTAGTGGTGAGGTTCCCAGCTCATGTGTCGGGCATGCGCCGTGCGAGTACGTTTGTTAGCATATTTTTTACTGGCTCAGCTGATTAGAGTCTCTCGCACTCCAGTATCACAAGAGTGGACCCGCATGATGTCAATGGTCCTGGGCCCTTTGGTCGTTAGTGTCATGCTGTGACAATGATCCCTTCCAAGCTCTTTGTCTTCGGTGGTTAGGTCAACCGGGAGTTTTTGAATGATATGTGGGTGTTTGACTTTGGCTCCTGTACGTTTGTCCATCGTCATTCGAGTCCGATGTTGACATTGACTCGATATTTCCGCAGTAACATAGAAACCTTTTGGGAGTCATATGAGCGTGCGCCTGGAGTCGAGAAGCCCCTTGGAGGACTGGTCATACATCAGTAGTCCACCGCGACTATGTCATCATGTTCGTCACGCCTTTGCCCATCGTCTTCCCTTTCTGTCACAACGCATTGTAGATTCGGTGGGTACCGAGGGCCGATATCACGGCAACGATACTTGGTTGTTTGACGTCTCGACACGAAAGTGGACTGAGCTACAATGTACTGGTTACATTCCGTCTCCCGGGCTCCTGAACCAGAATGGTGTTTAGATCAGGGTGTTGGGTGTTTTGAAGGAGTCAACTTGGGCTGAGGTCTGCATCATCGATGGCAAGTCCGATTTCATAACATCATCGACGAGGGAAGCAGCATGGCCTTCACGGTACGAATAACACATCTTCCCGCCTGCCAACCATCAAGTCTGTCTGCCACTAAGTCACGGGCAGAGCGCACGAAATCCCTAGTCCACCCACCGCCCGCCTTCTCACGCCAGCTTCAGAAGACCAAACTATTCCTTCATCTCCACAACGTGCCCAGCCGACGCACGCTCATTTTCCTAGTAACTTAAGCGTTTCTCTCTGCTCCTGCAGTACTTCCTTGCGGCAAAATCCGACAGTTTGCGAGGTCAGAAATCCATTCCGGCTCAAGGTCCCAACTCCCCGCCCCCTTCGCACAAGCGTCTCACTTGCAAGCGCCACCCACACGTCCGTCCAATTCGTTTTCGTCTGTCTTTCTGCCTTTATAATCTGCCACTTCTCACGCCTCACGACGCCCACCGTCTTCACTCACTTTGTATTCGGCTATTCGCAATCTAGAACCGGTAGCTCAACCGCTCAACCGCTTCCATGCTTGCCCCGAAAGTACTCAAGTAGCAAAACGACAGCGGAAATATGACAATGGCACCGAGCTCGATGCCATCGACGGTCTACCAACGGATCGAGACAAAAAAAAGTCGATACCGCGTCCATCCCGAGGGATAAGGTAACCGTGGGTTGGGAAAAAAGTGCATCGAGACCGAAGACTCTGGAAGGGTATGTTTGGGTGAGTGGGCGTGGCGTCGACAGAACCGAACTGGGTGATCTGACGGCTTTCAAGTCGAGTAAGTGATTGCGGATGTTGAATCGCACGCGCTCTTCGTTCACACACGACATCCAGCTTAGCAATGGTTCATGTCCCAGCAACTTCGATACGGTATGAATGACATTGTTTGGACATCCATGCACGCTTCCACTGCGCTCTCTTCGGGTGTGGGCTCTTGTCGCTGTCACTATATTGCTGGTGGCCATTCGCAGCATCG
>QLOU01001083.1:0-10945 GCA_003313715.1 Russula abietina
AGCGTATCGTCAAGAATGCCGTGAGTGTCACTCCGCTTCACCCAGAAAACCGACGATAACCAGTTTTTGCATCGTCAGGACAAGTGTACGGAACTTATTCTTGAACTGAACCACTGTGTTGAGGTATGCCATGATGTACTCCACACGAGTTAGCGGGCTGCACGTCTTACGACCGCACTTGATTTTCAGGAGATAATTCGCGCGAATGCCTATGTCAAGACTGCTGCCGATCTGGAAACAAAATACCGCAAGAATGTACAGTACAACTTGGGGGCAACGTCCGTAACGGACGGTGAATCTCACCAATCGGAGGAGGGGCGATGATACCATAAGGTTTAACTCAAAAAAACAAATTATCGCATCTGCTGACTCGTCAGTCAAATGTCTAGGTGCTGGGGGATCATTCACATCTCGCAGGTCTATGTACCAGAACCTGAAATTGTCGTACGAAAGCCACTGGTTGAAATGCATCTGTATGAGAGCAGCTGTGAGTGCTCTACATGTATTAAAGCTAGACTTGTATATGGTCCCCAAAAGGAATTAAATGGAAATACATATGTAGCATCCACATTAGATGCCAGTGAACAAATGTGATACAAGGGGACACCTGGCCCAAATACTCAAAAACCCGCCATACGCCTACCAGGGGTGACATTGTGGCTAGCCGCCATCACCCTATGGGTACGGTCCTCGGATATCCTGCTCCGCCCCGGCGCACCGTTCAGCAAGCTGAGAAGTTTGCGCCGTTCAGCTGCCTGCGTTGGATCTTCATACACTGCTTGCAAGCCCGGACTCATGCCGTGGTCTGGCACAGCATTCATGTTTGAAGTACCATTCCCTGGTTCGTCTCCGAACGCATATGACGTGGTATGGATATTCGCTAACGGGGGGTGGATGCTTGAAACACCCCCGCCAATATTCGCACTCGCGATGTCTGGCAGTGGTAGGTGTGGCTGTAGAAAGAACACGCGATCACGTGAGGGGCACGGAAATATGAACGGAGCTTTCGTGACTCACTTTGGATCGTGGACGTGCACGTTTTCGCCTTTTTGGTGTCTCTGCATGGCCCTCGATCGCTATGGCGCCAGCATTGCGCTTTCCGAGTAAGTTTGAGATGCTCTCGTGCAGTGCCCGTGCAGCCGGGTCCGTCTGCTCATGAGACAGCTTCAGCGGCGAAGGAGTGTTCGAAGATGGCACACGTTGAGCTGCCTCGTCATCGTCCGTATCACCCCCCGGAGTAGATGTATTCCCTGACGAATGAGAGGATAAAGCAAGGCTCGGGTGCGCAGACAGCGAGGAGGGGGGTAAATGCGAGCCACTTGGAGGACTTGAGGCAGGGGGGTGCGTTGGTGAGGAGCTTGGGATAACTTCGTCAGGGCTATGGTGTAGTTTGGGCCGGCCAAAAGATCCCCCTTTGTTAGCAGAGTCTATATCTGGCTGTGTGGCTTCTGGCGGTGGCGTAACAGCGGGCTGCATGAACTGGGGCAAAGCAGTCGTCCCGTCCTCCTGCATCATGTTGACGTCCGACGCCTCGGCATCTGGCGCATGCGAATCTGGGACGAGAAACATCCCATGTGGAGGCAATGCACCATTCTTCGCAATATGCGATATCCAGCGCATGTCAACCACCGGCGTGCCCCACACCCGTGCTTTGTCATACTTCGCGCCCACCGCAGAGGGACACAATAGGTGGGTCGTCGCACGATTAAATGTCGGCGCGTGAATCATTCCTTCAAGAGTCTAGTTGTCAACACGTTGTAAGAAAATGCGAGCGGAGGGAAGTCATTACCCAACGCGCGAGTAAGACGCTTCACCCACATGTCCTCTGCAAGGTCGAGTCCTGATGGGCTAAGGGTGACACCGGAGAAATGAATTGTGTGAGGGAGTGGGGAAAAGGCGGGATGCTCCTCTACAGAGCATATTCGCTCGTGTGAGAGGCAACCTTCGAGCCAGCATTCGGTGCGATAGCGTGGTCTGAGTGCCGAATCTGCCTCGTCAATACATAACTTACTACCACTAAATCACGATCATGTGTGAGCGTCTGTGTGGGGACGAAGAAAGTGACGGGAAAGAGTACCTGACCAAACGCACGATCACAAAATCCACGTGCTTCTCTTCGTCTTCATCTTCGACCCACGTTCCACCACAGCTCTCGATTGCAGTGCGCACACTCGCTGAACGAGCCTCGGCGCGTACACGAAACCTCCTTCCGACGAATATCTTGGGCCGCGAGCCGTCCGGCTCAGGTGCCACCTGTGTAGGCGAATCTGGTCGTGGCAGGAACAGTGACTGAACCTTCCGAAATGGCTGCCGCGATGCAGTGGCAGGGGTGTCATCTGACGGTGGCTCGGCGCTCGGCGCGAATGACTTGGATCGCGTGAATTTTGCCAGCGCGCTACGACCCTTGTTCGATGTGGGTGGATCCGGAGGGTCCAAGGCTCGTGCTTTCCCCTTTCCCTTAGCTGCTCTCGACAGGGAAGATGGTGGATCGGGAGTTGGGTTGACACCTTCTGTAGGGCCAATTTTAATTAACTCTGTTCCGATCTTGGAGTACCCGCGCGGCGCGAGGAGACTTTCCCAAACACGCAACGTCGCAGAAGGGACACGGCGAGCAATAGCAATTTCCTCCTCCTCGGGTACATCAGGTACAGAATGTGCATGTTCCTGGGAGGAGGGGACAGTTGCCTCAATACTTTGAAAGCGCGGAGAAGGGAGTCGTCTTCGTTCGGGACGTGGATGCGTGACAAGATAAAGCTTTTCCTCAAACCTCCCTGCGCAATGTCACCTGATATAATAAGCCAGATGATGGAACTATACGCACCACCGAAGCCCAGGGAATCCCAGAACCACTCCTCCCAAACAAGTTTAATGTCAGCTTCGCCTCGCTCGTTAAACTTACGCGCGTAAAGCATCTTTTCTGTTTCTTCGTCTCCAGAACACAGAAGGTGAGTAACGCGCACGGGTCGTTCGATGTTCTTGACATAAATTCCACCGTGTTGTGTGACTGTGCGGTTAATGGCGGTACGCCTGTCGAGGTCCTCAACTCCTGAAATACACAGTGTGATTCCGGAGAAGGTGGGAAGGCGGTGCTCCTCGACTTTCTGCGGGATACGTCAGGAAGGGTTAAAGCAAATAAAGGGGTGACCGAACAGTATCAAAGTCAAAATCATCGCCTCGCTGCCAGATCTCAAAGGTGTCGAGGATCCACGACGACTTTAATATGGGTATCTTTCGCTCTACTGCGCACTGATACTGTATTAAATGATCATAAGGGAAACGTGTGTTGAGCGTACGTACCCAGTATTTCGCCCCTCCATGTTCCTCTGCGACCAGATGTGTTACGTAGTCAGTAAAGGCAGCGGTAGTGCTTGCGCCCATTTCTCCGACTTTAGGGAATATTATTGACTGCCGATGGTCCCACTTAACCGAGGCAAAGGCGGAAAGCTATTATTCACCACGCACTCTGTCGATACCAGTTGTGCAGATTGTGAAGCCGCGGAACGGCCTTGGACACGTGTCAACAAAGCTAGGCTCGAGAACGTCGGGTTCATCTGATGATAGCAGTGACGGTGGCGGTGTATATCGCGCATGCGTCCTTGTATCTTCTGGTCTTACAGGGCGCAGCTTTACACCAGGTACCTATAGATAAATCATATAGGAAGCAGAAAGTAGACATGGTTCCCAATGCATACCTTTTTCGATCTATTCACGCGACGGTTCATAAGGTGCGTGCGTGGTTTGGCTCAAGTCGTGAACGCGTCAAACGCGCTCAAGTTCAGTTGGTGGGTTGCAGGAAATGAGCGCGTTTTGTTTGTTAGGTTAAGGTTTGGGCGTCTTGATGTCTGACCTCTACCGTTCTGCGATTCATGCGCGCATCGCAAAACTTCCACAACTCCCACCAGATTTTCTCGAAGAGGAAGAAGGAGATGAAGAGTCTGAGGCAGCAGATTCATTCGGAGCACTACCTTCTATCTCAACCAGCTCTCCCGCCAGCCGCCTACCACGCACACCAAACCCTGAGTACGAACCGATATCAGGGGCATCTTACTTCTCAGAGGCGGTTCAAGTAAATGTCCCCGCATCAATGCTTGACTTCCGCGTGTATTATACTCCACCACAAACAACGGATGGTAGCCCTGGGTCGGTCATGGTCTGCCACCATGGCGCAGGCTTCGCCGGTCTGAGTTTCGCGCTCTTCGCCAAGGAAGTGACTAGTTTGTCTAAGGGGGAACTTGGTGTCTTATCCATTGATGCGCGGAGGCATGGTGCGTATCTCTGGTCTGCGGTTGATGCGGTCTCAGAAGTTGTCAGGGAAGACACTGCCAATCGAGGGATCGTCCGATGAAGACTTATCACTTGAAATCCTCGTAGAGGATCTCAACAATCTTTTGCAAGTCGTATTTCCTGATCCGGCTGTCGCGCCTTCGCTTCTTGTGCGCACCCTCGATCTCTGCCCTCGTCAGCCTCATTAATAATGCACTAATAAGCTTGTCGGACACAGCATGGGCGGCGCTGTTGTCGTGAACACAGTACCGCACCTTTTAGAAGCAAAATACCGCGTATCCGGTGTTGCTGTGCTTGACGTCGTAGAAGGCACCGCGGTTGACGCCCTTCCCCACATGCCTGCGATTCTGAACTCCAGGCCAGAGGGTTTTGACAGTGTCAGCGATGCGATAGAGTGGCAGTATGTCTCTTTCTCCATCTCGTACAACCCCCATTTAAACCCTCAATGCTTTACGTAGTATCAATGCACATCAGATCCGTAACATCACTTCAGCCCGGGTCTCTGTACCCTCACTTGTCATTCCCACGCCCGAACCTCGAGCGCGTGGCATGCGTGCATTTGTCTGGCGTACACCATTGCGCACTACAGGACCGTACTGGGAAGGTATGCTTTTCTCCCACCGTCTCCGATATAATATATTGACGGCTCTGCATTCATGAAGGCTGGTTCAGAGGACTATCAGCAGCCTTCCTTGCTGCACGCACTGCGCGTTTGTTGGTACTTGCAGGTACTGACCGCCTTGACCGCGAGCTTATGATTGGGCAAATGCAAGGCAAGTTCCAAATGGTGGTTGTACCAAACACAGGGCACATGCTTCATGAGGTGAGGCCCACGTTATGAGCTCCAATTCGCAGAAGGACTGAGATATGGTGCTCTACGTCAAGGACGATCCGGTGACACTCGCACAGACACTTGTAGAATTTTGGCGAAGGAATGAACGCGTTGTCGTGGGAATCAAGAGAGTTGGAGACCTATGAGTCACTGTGCAGAAGCCCCACACACACACGCACACACCCGAGGGACGCGAAGTAGCCCAAATTGCGACAAATCAACGCCCATTGCTTCGGCCAAAATAGGCGGCCTGGGCGGATTTGAGATGTAAGTTCAAACGATAGAAATCAAGAAGTACAGCCATTGTGGATTGTATAGCATCGAAAATTTAGTGCGTGGAATTGCAACGTAAGATGCCATGTGGGCAAAGTTTCTCTCTGGAGCGTACGAAATCTCATCGTGTACGTACCTGGTTTAACCTTGCGGTTATGGTTTCCTAGAGGGTGCCAATCGACAACTCTTGCCTCTTTGCAACGCCGCCCTGCAGAACACTTACCCACTATCCATACTCTCGTATCGACAACCCTACAACCTGGATTCTAATGGGAGGCGCACGTTTGGAAGCCCTAATTTCTTTTCATTTAACTACGTTCCTGGATGGCAACTTCGTCCGATTCCTGTGACTGGATGGCCTAGAGGAGTAATAACAACCTGGAGTAATCACAAAGCCCCCAGGGCTGCACTCGATTGGATGCAACATACTGTATATCTACGGCTTGCTCCTATCATGACGCCCGTCTTGAACGTGTCGTCATTTCCATGAATCATGATGCCAGTGGCTGTACTTCCGAGCCATTCGCGATCCTATACCGTGACACCGACGACGCGCCACGTCAATTAAAAAAATTCCTTCGAAATTTTGGATCGCCACAATTCCCCGCATCTTGCATCATTTCCACAGTATTAGTATGAATTAATTATATCTTGGCAAGTGACAACTGAACTGGCAGTCTGACATCAATCACTACATCACGGCCCTCACTATTGCACAGGCTCGAGGCGCACTCAGGCTACAGTAGCCCGCTTGGCTGGACTTGGCTTCTTTTCATGGGAGACCGTGTCACTCACACATGTCCGTATCATACTCATCGTCGCCGATGAGTACGTGAAAGGCTCTATGACAGCAGCAGCTCCGACTCGGGGGTCGACTTCGCATGGATAGTTCCATAGTCCAAGCCCAGTTCCCCATTGCCAATCTAACGTCGCGAAAAGGAGAGTATGCGGATATGCAGTCCTTATGGCGACGCATCACATTCGAGGACGGTGATACTGCGTGAATAACCGATTTGCCATAGTTGCTACAACAGATAACGAACACAGCATGATCAGACGGCGGGCGGCGTTGATGCGATAACGATGTCATTAAACCGGAAAAACCATGATGGCTGGCTTGCATGGTCATGGTCATGGGTGGTTTGTTTAACAGGCCGAAGTTGATATGAGACGTGGAATGGAACTAGTACTGTTCCACGTGGTGAGTACAATTAAGGGGAATCGTGTTACGTGATGACGGTGCCTATCTTCACTGAGGGGTCGATAAGGCGGCGATACGTTGGACCCCCCACAAGGATCTTATTGGATCACATTGTAAATGCCCTATGTATGCAAGTGCGTCACATCACAGACACTAATTGTCGACTATGGCAGAACAGGATTGATAATCTACTCACCACAAACCCGGGGCGTAAAGTCACAGGCTATAAAGCGGGGCGGGGATCACGACGAGTTGATCGGAGGATGTTGTCCGGTGCAATGCGACAATTGCACAGATACAGATAAAGTCTGGACCTGGTCTGACCTGGCATCTGCAAGCTATGGACAGATTCAGCTGCCTGAACTACAGTGGCTCGACTCATCCAAGCCATATATAGCCAACCGCCGATTGATGTCTTCAGCGATATTCGGTGTTGGTCAACAAACCACCCGATTATCGGTCCTCATTCAATTCAATTGAAACTTCAAAGTTGAGATATTCGTCCCCTGGCGCTTGGTGTTCCGCAGCACCACCCATCTCCAAGCCCTCGCTCGGCGACCCCGTCCCCTGAAGTACCTTACAGACGTTGCTCATTATACCATGGGCTTACGCTCCATCATCGCGACCCTTCGCAGGGTGGCGAGGGAGCCGTTCGCAGGCACTGACGTAAGTATTATCTAAGTTTCACACATCCGGTTGACTTACATTACACCGTTACTCACAATCGTGTTCTAGAAGTCCGGTTGTCAAAATTTTTTCACTTCTGTGAGTCGATCTCCTGTTCGGTGCCCAGGGAACGATAACCGCTCGGAACTACCTAGCTGGCGAATGGCCGCGGCGAACCCCCATGTCCGATTCTATCTGCCAAAGAACACTGCGAGACTTTATATTCGATGGTGTATGGAGGTACGTCTTCTCTCCCGTCCTACTGGTCTGTGACAGTTCTCTGAGATAGTTTTCACTAGGAAACAGCGATCATAAATGGTACGTTACAAAGTTTAGAACTCTCCCCCGCGTATACATTCTCCCAGCTGGGTTTGTGGTTGGACCTTTTTATTTTCAGATCGCAGCCTTAGTGCGAGGTATGCGGTCCGAGTCTGACGTGAGTCGCGGTGCTGGTGGAGGTGGGCTAGCTGCGCCTATGATTCTCAGCTTGAATTTTCTTGCAATTTGACTCTCAGGTGTCCTGGTTCATTGATATTTTTAATGTTATCAACTACAGTGACCGTGCCTTCTTCGAACTAGCAAGAGCTTGTTTGACCTGTCGATCAAAATTCGCGCCAGTTCTTGCATGCGTAGCCGCCTGTTATACACCGACTTACGAACCTGGAAAAATCCATATGTTTCGAGAAGTGATGAAAACCGCGGACATCCCCAAATGGACGATTCGTGATACAGATGACCAAACTGATCCTACATTGGCCCCGCAATGTACGCTTCCTTCCCCCCACGCCCCATTCCTGCCTAATTCAATTCCCTTCCTTGATTGTGGTATGTATTACACAGCATCCCGTGGTTGGACCGCAGCTCAAATCTTGACACCCATCCTCGTTGGCATAATCTTTTGTCTGGTCTTCGCTCTTTGGTTTCTATACCAGAGTGGGCGCCTTTCTCGTCTCACGTCCATCCTCCCTTCCATGCGACGCAGTCGGCAGGCACGATGGACAATTGACGATGATGATCCCAGTAGCGGAGCTTTGCACCATGTTTCAGACGCAGAAGCGACGCCTATGATGAACCCAGTCCTGCAATGGCGTTCATTATCTCCCAAATTCGATCGAAAGCGTTCTCCCACTCGCATGAAAATGGGCGTCCTCACGCCAGCATTCTTGAAGGGTATCAGTTCGATACGGAGGTTATTTGGTTGGGGTCCTATCAAAGTGTCTCGCGTCCCAGTCCCAGACACCTTCGATCTCGAGGATGCCGTGACTAAAGCAGACCCCTTTGACACTTCCAGGAGTACTTCGTCCAGATCCAGGCGAAACGGGCCCCCGACCGATGGACGGACTTCGGGTTCCACGTTAGACCGCCTGCCCTCCCCTCACAATCTAATTAACAAGCCGTCGTGGAGCTCTGCCGCACTAGAATCTGTGCTCGATAATGGTCAGGAAAACTACGAAGACACAGGGAATGTCTTCGAAGATGATGGGTTGGACGCTAGAAATGGGGTGATGTTGATCTCTAAGAATGGGGAAGACTTTTCTCTGAGCGGGAGCACAATTTCGGTGCATATAAGTAGGAGGTCTAGTGAGGTTGATCGGAGAAGCATAGAGGTTGTGCCACCCTCCCCGTCTACAATCAACAAACAGGTGAGTATATCAGTTGACAACTGTATGATGATCCACGTGCGACCCGCAATCACTTGACTTTATAGCCTTTTCGTCGAAACCCTAACATTGCAAGAAGTGTATCTACGCCCCTTCTTTGCCCCCCTTCCTCTGAACTGTCTCGCATCCGCCCCTTCTCCCCATCCACCGATGACTTATCCAACCTCCGTTCCCACCCCATTCCAAAATCCTCTTTGCTGTCACCCACGCATTTCTCCAGGCCGACCGTATCGAGTAGTGTGAAACCCTCACGCAAGGGAAAGGCCGCGTCTGCCATGCATCTCTTCACGACAGCGGCACCGCCCATAGGATCGAGCCCCTATGGCTCACCCAACATGGCTTCTACCCGCACTTTGCCCGCAAGCACGTACTCGCGTCTCACCCCCACGAGCTATTCCCCATCTGCTTCTCCGGATCTACAAAATCATATATCGTCGTTCCTCGGACGGTCGCTGCCTGGTTCTGCGTACCACCTTCCGCCGAGCCCGGCTCGGGTGCCAAGACGGATCAACTCGTCGGATCCGCAGAACCTGATCCCCTCCGCAGTGCGAGGTGCTGGTTACAATCCGTATCAACATGCACGATCGGTAAGTGCCTTTGAGTGAGGAGTGCTGGCTCAGCCACTTGTCGATTTGGACCCCGTTGAGCGGGTGTGAGAGCTTTTATTACTGTTTCTTGATGCCAGTCTTCTGAAGAAGATTAAGAGAGCACTGCTGCTGTCGCAAAACTCATTGTTTTCATCTGGACTATCTATTACATGTAACTTAAGACAATGCCTATCCTACGCCCCTGTTTTACATTTGCAGTGTTAGTTCTCTACATCGGACGCATTTCTAGGGTATATAGTAGCACGCAGTTCGTCTCGTATCGGTATCCGTCTCATTTGCATTTGTACGCTATGGAGAAGTTCGGTCCAGACTCATCTTCCATTTGCAAGTTCCACTCCTACAGCTAACGATTAATGAGTCACCCCTTGTTAATGCCAATATGTTGGTACAGCCACCATTTACGACTAGAAGTGCAGAAGTACAAGTAGAGAGGGAGGTCGAAATTAAACCTTGAATCGCCAGGGTATAGGGAGAAGAGCAGACCCCAACGCCACTTAATTTTCACACATTTCACATTAACCACAGCTCCTCCCGGCTTGGGGCATGTTGTCTGGACCACCCTAGGACACAGATGATCCAGATAGGATGTAGGGGATCGCCTAAGAATGTCCGGGTCGATGGGGGAAAGAAGAGTGAAAAGAAGATAGAGTCGTCGTAGGGCGCAATATGGGAGCTATTAGACTTGGAAAAGGAAGGAAATGCCTTTTATTGCGATTTTATTTAAATGGGTGTATGTGACTTTGTGAAGGTACAAAAAGCCCTACAGTAAACGGATAAGTAAAGTGTCCAGGCGACGCATCACATGAGCACAATCGCCGTATCCTCTGATCGTCTGATAAACACGCCAAGGTTCCGAATAAGAGGAAAGTGGGTGGTGGGTTTGGAGAGAGTGGTATAACCTGCGCGCTTCGAGAGAAGCGGAGAGAAAGGAGGGACGTTATTCATTGCGTGATATGAGGACACGCACGGCGCATGACTACGTCAATTATGCAAGTTGATGTGGAGCGCCGGCGTTGTGCCAAGCCACCATGAGGGTCGTGGACGCGCATACCTCACTCGCGCGGGTGGCATGCTTGTTTGACCTGGGCCTTGTGGTAAGCTCTGTGTTTTCTGTGATCATTGTTTCGGTGAGGGAGACAGGAGGGCCAAAGGTGAAGAGTAGAGAGAGATCGTGGACGGCGTGATGTAGGATCAGAAGTCAGGATCAAGACATATGTGCCAAATGGATGCCGGCCATCACGATTATGTTGACAGAAAGT
The DNA here is from genome assembly GCA_003313715.1 of Russula abietina. Classification (NCBI taxonomy): domain Eukaryota; kingdom Fungi; phylum Basidiomycota; class Agaricomycetes; order Russulales; family Russulaceae; genus Russula; species Russula abietina. The sequence continues at coordinate 10,785 of QLOU01001083.1, forward strand.
AGAAACCATGTGTGAGGGCCCGGGCCAGCATGCAGCAGGATGGCCCATAGATGATCCCCGAGAGAAGCATCACAGCATAGTGTTATACTACAATTGGCACTGAAAGGTGTAGAATTATCGTGTGAAGATTGAAAATGTCGAGCGTCGGCGGTGCCAATCAA
>QLOU01001091.1:0-12943 GCA_003313715.1 Russula abietina
TTCCTCCAGCTACACCCATCCCCGACGATGACGAAGGCGACGCAGGCGTAGTCCCATCTAATCTCTCTCCCGCTTCTCCGCCTTCTCGTAGGCTCATCTCCAAGCGTCTGTACATGCAACGCAAGCGCGCAGAGGCGAGTTGGGCACTGCGAAGCTCTATCCAGCGCAGCTGAAACCTGCGTGCAAATGAGCAGCGGGATGCGACATTCTAACGCACGTATTTGGGCGCAAGCATGAAGTGTTCAGATTGGCCCTCATCAAGGCAAGGACATGTGTATTATAATACTAAATAATAATGTATAGCAAAGGTGGTGTTCTCAAGCTTCTAATGCACACCCGAGGTGGTTCATAATGATTTGGCGTTGTTGCACAATGGGAGTCCCTACAGGTGCTAGGTCCTGTAGTCCAAGGGCCTGGATCGTGTAGGTGCATCTCATCACTGAAATGTCAGTAAGTATCTCATTGGTAAATAAGAATTAAGACTTACAAGATAGGCTGTACAGCTCCTTCTTGGTTGAGGGAAGTTGTGGATTAGGTGCTATGTTTGGAGGATACTTTAACGGTGCTTGAAATGATGCCTTTGCATTGTACAATTTCATAGGGATAAGTTTGGCGCTGAGGGGGGTGAGAACTGAAAGCACAATAAAATTGGTAGCCATACCTGGCTTCTAGGCGATCAAGCTGCTCTAGCATCTGGTATTGCACCTGAAACATCTCCCGCAGTTGCTGGAATACAACTGGTGCACTGAGGGCATCGTCAAAGCGAGCAAATTCTTGTGCTGCAGCATAAAGGAGTTTTTCTAAATCAGGTTGAGGAATAATACGGGGCAGTGGGGCATCCATCGACATCGACATGATGATAGTTGAGTAAGTTATACCATAGATAGGAGCTCCGCCTGCTCCGGGCAGTAAGTTAATTTTAATAATGAAAGTACATCACGTGCTAGCCAGCGACACACACGTGACAACCCAATTCTCTCACAACTTACGGTTTTTTTCTTACGGTTTTTTTTACCAGTCAGACACGAAATGCCGAGACAACTACATGACGATCCCATCCAGTCCTGCTATGCTCGCCAGAATTGCTCGCAAATTTTTATTCCAGAGAAGTTTATAAAGTCAAACCACATTCCATTATCGCCATTCCGCTCAAGTGGGGCCCGTCGGGAGAACGGCTAATCGGCCCAACCAGGGGTTAAGGGAATGTGCGACGCTTCCTGTCCAGAAGATTCGTTACGATTCATTTCTAACTCCCCGAGGGTACTCCTGGTCTACGCTACAGATGGCACACCCGTGCAATGTGAAGACAATAACCTCGAGCATTGGTATGTAACTCTAGCAATCGCTTACGATGCAGAAGTATGGGCACAGTACAAGACTGATCAACACACAAAAGGCAGGAAACCTACTTACACTCACACCTTGGAGTCGGTGGCAACCCCAGCACAACTAATACTGGTTGGATGGCAAGCAAACGGAAGGCCCGCCCCCGACAACCCCACCTCACCATCGTCACAAACTATGCTGGATCTATCAACAGGCGCCAACTTTGGGCTACACCCTATACAACCCAACCTGTTTCTCTTGCTTCCGGCGAAACGCCGCTTACCAACCCAAGTTGAAATCACCATACCTTCTAAACCCACAAGACCCGCTCCGCTCGGTTTCGAGCGTGGCCGCTCCCTAGCGCTCCCTCGCCCACAGCCATCCCACTTTACAGTAACATAACTTCGTAGACACAGCGCTGTTCCCATGGCGCCGTGTCACAAAAACCGCCATCACAACCTGGGCGGCCCGACTGGCTTGTCTCCGAGTCCGAACGCATCTCTCAGAAGTTCTCCTGAACTTACCCGATGGCAACTCTGCCGAGGGCTGGCAGCTCTAACTGATCCGATCAGAAGAAAAGCCGAATTGACACCGCTCTTCCACTTCCTCGCAAGATGCATCTTCACAGATATGTGCACCCAACGATTCCAGGCCGAGCAGTTCATTTCCGCGGCATGTGAATACGATATCTCCCCTCAGACGGTCAACCATGTCGTGTTTGATGTGCTACGACGCCGCACACACAACAAACCCAGGACAGGGTACTGCGGAACATAAGCCGATTGTGTGCGCGCGATTCTTAGAAACCACATCTTCCCTCTTTCACTGTTACTATGCTCTGTACCATGCGCTGGCCCTTCCAGCTAGTTGTCCCCCATAGTCCAAAATCCATCTTCTTCCAAGTTGTTGGTGTTGCGGAAATAGAAAAACGCTGGCAACACCTTCATATGCAGGGTATTCCCCTTTGGGACCGATGTCCGATTGCGACTGACTTGGACCGATCTCGACCGATCTCGACCAATGGACATGGACCGAGTGGTCGGGCACCCCACGGTTGTGTACATTTGTGCGTCGCTTTCATGTGCGTCGCCCAATCAGGCCTTCAGGATCCCATTGACTTGTCCGTCCTCTCGTGCAATCGTGCTGCACTCGTTGAGGAATGCAAGCCATCAGATCCACTAGCCACTGGCCACCAGCCATTCAAATCGAGTGTCTCGTTTTCGTTTCATTTTCATTTCCTTTCACTCCTGTGCGACCCCTTTCACTCAACACTCGGCACTCGCTCGCAGAACCGCTGTCCACGACGGCGTCACAAGTCACAATGACTTCTGCCCCCCACTCGTTCCCTTTTCTGTTGTCTTATCTTCTTCTTCCCTTTCTTGGATGTCTCCACGTGGCCTCGATCTTAGCGAAAGCGAATCGAGAGAGAAGAATTTTGCCCAGGTTGTAAGCAACTACCTGTGGCTGCTGTTTACCGGAGGCAACCTGAGCAGGATAAACGGCTGCAAGCGGTGTATGAGAAGTGGGCCAAGGTGATGGGACTCGTGTTGTATATTTTTGTCTCTGTTACTCAGTCTGTAGTCTGTACCATGTACCGTTACTACCGTGCTGTACATTTCATGTACAGTATATAAGGTACTATACAGTATACAAGTTCTCCTCCAACGACGTCGATGGTTGATGTGAGTCCTGTCACACCTGTGTGAGATGTTGGATGGGGCCACTGTATGGCTCCAGTGCCAAAAACTGTGAGTTAGTTCGGGGACGAATGTTCACAGGATTTTGCTGGATTTCACAGGGCCACAGGCTGTGGCGAAGCATCCGTGTCGATGGCAATATCGCTTCGGGCTTCGCCCTAGCTTGCGGATCTCGGACTCGACGGCAGCAGCGTGTTGAGCCTCCAGTTCCCCAGGAAGGAATGGGGCATTTTGGACAGTCTCAGGGATGAGGAAAGGGCCAATCGAGTAATGGCGTCGCCTTGTGAAAATGGGAAGACTGGTACATGATCATCTGTTGGGATGAAGCGTTGAGGCAAACTCAGTCTGTTCCCAACGTGTATCAATATGGTAGGCACACCTAAGTAGAAAATGGTTCACGCCGTTCACCCCAGAGCTAGTCGGCTAGATAGCTATCTGTAGCGTAGACCAGGAGTGCCCTCGGGGAGTTAGAAATGAATCGTAAGTAATCACTTGGGAGAGGAAGCGTCGCACGCTCCATTTGCCCTTGGTTGGGTCGATTAGCCGTTCTGCCGACGGACCCCACTTGAGCGGGATGGGGATGACGGAATTTAATTTGAGTTTATAAACTTCTCTGGAATAAAAATTTGCGAGTAGTTCTGGAGAACGTGTGGCAGGACTGGGATGGGATCGTCGTGTAGGGTTTTCTCGGCGCTTAGTTAAAACCAAAAATAATGCCGTAATTACACACCCAAATGTCAGGTAACCGGTGACATAAGTTACGCGTGGGTTTTCACAGCTTGCGCCGTGCACCCAGGACACCCTCCATCATTTCGGCCCTTGTACCCTTGTACCCCCTCCCTCCATCCCCTCTGAGCCAAACATCCTGAACAGTCCCTGGCCTCCATGTCGTCTGCTGTACAAGAAACACCCTCAACATCCTCCACGGAGTCCACTTCCAACGTGCAAGTGATCAACAATGCTTTGGAAGAGTATAAATCGATAACTGGAATAGACCTTTCCAAAGAAAATTCCTTCAATTCTCCCAAAGCTATCCTAGAACTGCTCCAAGAGCGAGAGAATGCATTCAAGGACTATCGGGGACAATATCGGGGGCTAATCAGTTGCCTCATGCCGATGGTGAATCTCATTCAAACATTCTCAGGCATTCTCGGCGATACAATCAGCTTTGTAAGTCTTACATGCCAACTAGTAACTCTTTTAACGTAACCTCGTCAGGCGAACTCCCCACATGCAACAGCAGCAAAAGCATCTTTCAACGCCATCGGTGTCCTCCTCTCTGTTCGTCGCATAAATACGCTCTTAAACCAGTTTCCTTGTGACATATGAATTTACTACCAGGCCGCCAGTGCAGTCACGTCAAGTTACGATGCTCTCCTGGACCTCTTTGAGAGCTTGAAGAATTTCCTCAAGCGTCTGGAAGTATATACGGCAATCCCGCCTACTGAGACGACTCGAATGGAGAATCTCCTCGTCAAAATAATGGTTGAGTTACTTTCTGTGCTTGCCCTCGCATTGAAACAAATCAAACAGGGGCGACTCCGTAAGTTTGCTCTCACCTATAGGTGTTCGTGACCTTATGTGCCCCAGTGAAATTCGCCAAAAAGTTACTGAGGGAGAGCGAGATAGAGACGGTCCTCCAAGGATTGGATCGGTTGACCTTAGACGAGGCTCGAATGGTTATCGCAGAGACATTCGGTGTCGTCCACGGTCTTATGGACAATATAAAAGTAGTAATGGAAGGTGCGCAATTGTTATATGGTTGATTGCAGATATTTGTCTGAACATTTCTTCTGCTAGATGGGAAGGTGTCTACTGACAGTATTCGAGATGATTTGGGTATTTGTCTCACAAGGGAGGTTACACTCACGCTGACACCGGGTTGTAGCCGCAATTCACCAAACATTAAATAAACAAAACAAGAGCAAACGTTTGTTGTTTTCCTTCCCGCATTTCGTCGCCGTGACTGACGGTGTTTTATAGGCGACCAGCTGCAAAAGGAGGTGCATCAGTGGCTTTGTCCTCCGGACCCGTCGACGAACCAGAACTTTGTTTCGGAAGCGCGACATAGTGGAACAGCAGCATGGTTTTTCGAAAGCAGGGCATTAACAGAATGGAAAGCGACTGGGTCCCTTTTGTGGATCCATGGAAAACGTATGTTTTCCCAAACACTGACGAGCGCCCTGAACTGATGATTTGTTAATCTCAAGCCGGGGCAGGCAAAAGCACACTTCTGTATGTGATGTCTCCGTGGCGTTGTTTGAGGGTGTTCCTAATGCCCACTAGATCCGCAATAATACAGGAGGTCGAGTGTATGCATGTGGACGGATTGGCCACGATGGCATACTATTACTTCGATTTTCGGGACGTCAAGAAGCAAGACTGCGATGGCCTGCTCTCTTCCCGATATTGACTCACTCAAGGAATGTTTGAAAGACATGCTGAGTTGGCCGGGGCAGGGCCCAACTTATATTATGGTCGACGCTCTCGACGAATGTCCCAATTTTCCGGGATGGCCATCCGCCCGTGGGAAAGTCCTGGATCTGATCGAGGAACTCGTTGATTTGAAACTTTCAAATGTACATTTTTGTGTCGCTAGCCGGCCGGAGATGGATATTAGATTGGTTCTCGAGCAGTTGACGACCCTGAATATTTCTCTTCATGACGAGGTCGGGCAAAAAGAGGACATAGTCAAATACATCAAGTCTGTCGTCAATTCGGACCGGAACATGAAGAGATGGAACCCGGATGACAGGCAACTTGTCGTCGCTACGCTATCTGATAAAGCGGATGGCATGTAAGTCATCTCATATTCGTCTCTTCTCCTAGGCTTTACAATAGATGCTTACATGGTCTGTAGGTTTCGCTGGATCGTCTGCCAGGTTGACAATCTGCGTCGTACTCTTCCCGCGAGTATTCGGAAGGTCTTGAACGACTTGCCCAAGACATTGGACGAAACTTATAGCCGTACTCTCCTGGGTATTGATGAACAGAAACGCGAATATGCGCAACGTCTTTTCCGATGTCTCATGGTGTCTATTCGCCCTCTTTGTGTTGAAGAGCTCGCGGAGATTCTTGCAATCCAGTTCGACGACGAAGCGCTCCCCACTTTTAACACAAATTGGCGTCCAGCATACGCAGAAGAAATGATCATGTCTGTATGTTCCAGTCTGATCACGATCGTCGACAGGGGAGGCCATCAAGTAGTACAATTTTCTCACTTCTCCGTCAAAGAGTACTTGACATCGGAACGACTTTCGGTTGCTGAAGAACATCTTTCGTACTATCACATCCTCCCCGAACCGGCACACACCGTCCTTGCACACGCTAGCCTCAGTGTCCTCCTCCACCTCGATGACGAAATCGACAGTGATACGATAACTGAGTTTCCGCTCGCGCCGTATGCGGCTCGGCACTGGGTCGATCATGCCCAGTTTAGGAACGTATCATCGCACATTATCGAGGTCATGAAGCATTTTTTTGATCCCGGAAAGCCACATTTTGCTGCATGGGTCTGGCTTTACGACGTCGACCGTTATTGGACGGAGCGCATGCCCACGACGCATCCGACACCGCCCGAGGCTGTGCCACTTTATTATGCGTCTCTGTGCGGTTTCGTTGGTCTCGCAGAACATCTGATCACTGCTCATCTACGTGACGTCAATAGCATGGGCGGTTCTCACACGACTCCATTACATGCTGCCTCAGTCAAGGGACATTTACAAGTCACATCACTTCTCCTCGGAAGTGGTGCCGATCCCGACTCTCGTGACTTCCTCGGCAGGGTTCCGCTTCATAGGGTGTCACAGGGTGGACAGCTCGTCATGACGAAATCATCACTGGAGATCGCGCAGCTTCTCATCGATTCTGGCGCGGACGTGAATGTCGCCGACGATGAAGGCTGTGCGCCGCTACATGCGGCAGCGCAATCTGGGTATCGTGAGATTGCGGAATTGCCACTTGGATCTGGTGCAAGTCTCGATGCTCGGAATATGAAGCGAGAGACACCGCTGCAACTCTCCTGTTTTAATGGGAAGTCTGACATGGCACGATTCCTTATAGATCGTGGCTCAGACATCAATTCCCGAGATGGGGAAGGCTTCCTCCCATTACATGCTACGTCACGATACGGACATGTCGACGTCGCACGGGTATTACTGGACTGCGGCTCTGATGTGAACGCATGCGAGGCACAACGTTGGACTGCCCTGCATTATGCGTCACGGAATGGATACCCTGGCCTCGCTCGGCTCTTGATAGACCGCGGCGCCGATGTAAATGCACAAGATGAACGATATTGGACTCCTCTGCATCTCGCGTCACGGTATGGATACTCTGACCTCGCACGGCTCTTAATAGACCGTGGCGCCGATGTGAATGCACAGGAAGAAGATCGCTGGACTCCTCTACATTTCGCGTCCTCCGTAGGGAACCTTGACGTGGCAAAGTTGCTGATCGATCGTGGCGCAAATGTTGACAGCCGGAATGTCGCGGAGTCGACCCCCTTGGCCTTGGCATCATGTTTTGGATACCCTGAAGTAGTGCGCTTCCTGATCGAGAAGGGTGCAGCCGTATCTGCCCCGGATAGGATAGGCGACACTTCGTTCCACATGGCGTCGCTTCATGGGCATCTCCACGTCACGAAGTTCTTACTACAGTGTGACATCGATGTCGACATTCGCAACGGATATGGACACACGGCACTGTACCTCGCATCTAGCAACGGGAAGCTCAATGTTGTACGCTTCCTGATCGATCGAGGCGCAAATGTCCTTATTGGAGACAACAACAATTCGAACCCTCTGCACATCGCATCGCTAAACGGCCACCTCGACGTCGTGCAATCGATTATCAACGCTGGGACTCTTGTCGACGTTCGGGATTGGTCCCAAAAGACCCCGTTAGCATTGGCATCAAGCTCGGGTAAAGCTGAAGTCGGGCGCTTCCTCATCCACCGAGGGGCCGACATGAACGCTCGGGACGACCAGAGTCAGGTTCCATTACACCTCGCCTCACAACATGGACGCCTTGACATGGTACGGCTGTTGCTAGACCATGGTGTTGACCCGAACATCAAGCGCAATGACCTCTCGACCCCCTTACACCTAGCATCGGCCAATGGCCACCTCAAAGCTGCCGAGTTGCTAGTTCAGCATGGCGCAACTGTCGGTACATCCAATGACAAGGAAGAAACTCCACTCTACCAATCAATAAAGAATGGGAATGCCGCGATCGCGCGTCTCCTGATCGACCACGGAGCAACTGTGCACACTGCAGATGAAAACGGCGGGACTGCATTGCATGCTGCGTCGCGACATGGGCATCTCGGAATTGTAAAGCTACTGCTTCGGCATGGTGCTGATGTTGACGTGCTCAACAAGGCGAATGAAACTGCAGCCGAGTTGGCATCGGAGAATGGCCAAGCCGAAGTTGCAAAGTTTATTTCCGAGTACAAAGCAGATGCAGCTATTCGAGACAAGTTACGGTCCACGACATTGGACACAGTTGAGTACGGCGTGGGTGATGATGAAAATGATGAGGTAAATGATTCGTTGCATGCCGCCGCAGAAGAGGGAAACATAAACACCGTGACGACATTGCTCGAGCGGGGAGTGGATATCAACGCTCGCGATGCAAGTAACAGTACTCCGTTATACAGGGCCGCAGCCAAGGGGAACGTTGATGCTGTGCGGTTGCTCGTCGAGCGGGGAGCGGAGGTAGATCCACCTGATAAATGGGGTTGGACACCCCTGTACTCAGCATCGCAATCGGGACACCTCGAAGTTGCGCAGATTCTTCTTGACCACGGTGCAAACGTGAACGCAAGGCAGTTTGGTTACTGGACTCCGACACACATCTCAACACGCAATGGACACCTCGAAATTGTGAAGCTATTACTTGAACGTGGCGCGGACATACATGCAATGAATGCGGAGGGTCAAACACCATATCAACTATCGCTGGCATATGGATATCGGGAGATTGCAGATCTACTCTGGAAGCATGGTGCGGGAGAAAGGTTCGATGAGATCCTTTCATAACCTGAATGCGTTTATCCTGACTGGCCCTTTGATTTTAGTTCTTAGAGGAAGCACAGCCTTGTTCGGGGAACTGTCATTCGTCTATAGAATGGGATTTTGTTGAATTTGGCATGGGAGTGCAGAACAGCGTGTTACAACAGGAGATGTTTTGGACCTGACCGTCCCGATCTCTGTCCTCCTAACTCCCCTCACTCGTCATTACATCCCCTACACTAAACTTTCCCTACTTGAGACCGTTGAGAGGGTGGCCATGGCCAAATATGCACCCTCTCATCGCCGCAAAGAGGCCGAAAGCTGACTTCTTTATCCTTACTGTATAGACGGGGAACATTTAGTAGTAGGTCAACGACGAAGAGCAGATTCAGATCCACGGCATCTAATGCAACAGGTTATCATGTTGTATGTCTCCGCACGGACGTGTAGTTTTAGTTCTAATATAAAGTCATCTCAAAATATAAAACCAGGCGCAGTCCGTCATCAACAGGAAAACACTGCATCACAGGCTCGAGGACAGATAAGCAACATGAAGACGTGATGAAGGTCGGAGGCACACCTGCACCTGTGTCTCGATACATTGCTCAGATCCGCGCCTTTTTAAACTGCACGTACTCCCTTCTCTTCCTTCCCTTATCCCCACCGCCCCTTCTTTCCTCTCGCTGCGATTTGAAATTGCATGACGGTGGACAGAGACACATTCGGTGAGCAGGGTGAGCAGGACAAGGATCGAATGTGACTAGATGGGGTGTTGCACGGCCACGGGGAGAGGATGTCATGGGAGTTGCGGATCGCTAAGATGGGTCGGTCGGGTGGAAGGAGGGCGTTCTGATTGAAAAACTTGCAAATTGAATATTGAACTTGAATATAGCTTGAATTCTTTGCCGTGCAAGTCACAGTGCAAGCTGAGGCAACCACAGTGACGCGCGTGCGTGACGTGCCTTAGGCTTAAGCGTCATGCCGTCTCATCCTTTTCGTCACTACTAGGAACCACCGAAGACATTTTACCGTATCGAAGTGATAATGTATGCTGCCACGCATAAAGACCGAAAGTCACTAGTATTTCAATATCTACAGGTATTAGCGAACGTCCCATCATTGCTTTCTCTGAGCCTTCTAACCAACTTCAGTATCCGAGTCGGTGTCATCTGTTGACTCGGACCGAGGACGCTTCAGGTTCTCTCCCTTCGACAGCTTGTCGTAGACATCTGGGATAAATTCCAGCTTCAAACCGCGAGAGTCTTCCTTGAATTTTGAGAAATATTGCGTGAAATCGTTGTATATACCATCATCGGCGGCGTTCGGGTCGACGACAGACGGGTATCTTTCCTCGATGAGAATGTAGTCCTGGATAAGGCGATGACGGAGACTATTTAGACCGTCATAGATGGTCTTCTTGTTGCGTGGTAACCGGTTACATGTGCCCAGGAACGAATTGGGATGCTTGAAGTCATCGCGGCGATCATGACTATCTAGCGTGTGAGGGAAAAGAATTTGGGCTATGCGAAGCTGTTCCGACACATCCGGAAGTGTGGGGGAGGGGTGATCGCGAGTCGAACTCCTTTCCAAGAAATAGTTAGTAAAAACTATCCAAACTGCGACCCACCACAACGATTCGAGGTCATGCAAATGGTTGTGAGAAAAAGGTGCTATGGTCCTTTGTTCGCCCCGGCTCGATGCGTTGAGGAATTCATTGAACTCAGCTGAACCTGGGTCAGGGTCAGGAAGGTTAAAGAATAGGTACGTCTGTGCGGCCACTTCAATCGACAAGAATTGGATGGTGCCCTGTCGCGACCCAAATCAATAATTTACCTGATAGGGTAGTAGAGATTCACTTGCAGTCCGCTTTTCATGACTCGTTGTCAAATCGCTTCTTCTCGCGTATTCCAGATCGCCGAGCTTGGCTTGCCCGTTGTATGATAATATATTCAATGTGCTCACATCCCCGTGCACCCACCCCAGCCTTCGCAACAACCGTAAAGCTGCAAAGCGACAGCATCAGAGTTTAGAGATGGTCCCAGGACCGTACCACACTGAAACGTACCGCTAACGGTCTCTGCGAGGACTTCCATAACGTTGGGGAGGCTCACCATGCGATCTATGGTGATGCAGATCTCCTTGAAAACGATCCGGTAGTGCGTCATGTGTGCGTATCTTTCAGATGAAATTGGTGCCAATAGCGATTTAAATAGCGTGTCCTGACAGGAAATGTTCAATCCACGCATGAGAGCATTTGCAGTATCGTCAACAGTTTCAGGCTCTGCCAAAACGTCTCCATGACAAATTTTGGTAAGGAAATGCTTCTCGACCAATTTTTTATCCTCGCCTTCGGCTGTTTCTTGTAATGAAGAGAGAATGTCGCCCTCCCGCATTTGATCACTGTCGATCCAGATATCCTTGAGCACTACATGTGAACCATGAGGTTCTCCATTTTGGTCCAATTCGACAGCTTCGAAATTGCGAGTACCTCGACCAAAAAGTGATTCATCTTCGTCTGAAGGTATTTTTCGCGTAGTTCGAAACCTCCTAGGGTTTTGCTTGTCGTTATTAGGGTGAACGGTGATGACGAACTGCCCCCTGTCATCCGTAAGGGATTGAATGGTAGTGTCGAAACCGAGCGACTTTTCGTCCGCAAAAGCGAAGGCGGCAAAAAGTTTAATCAACTTTGTAGGCTCCTAATTGGGTTCCAGTGCAACGTATTAATTGGTGATTTAACGCTAATATTTGAAAAATAACACGCACATCGATGAAATTGAATGCCTCGCTGACAGTGAACACAGAGCGGCAACAGAACCATAGTCTAACGGTGGCACCTTCAACGGTCATGCCAAACGAGGCTCGACGACGCGCATCGTCATGCATGACACGATGGAAGCTCCACAAGATCTTTCGTACGTCCTAATATGAGAAGTCAGCCTAGCACGCAAAACCCCTGAAGAATACGTACAGTAGCCCAATTATGTAATGCAACATATGGCCGCTGCATTTGTTTCTGCTCGTATTCATAGAATCTTAAGTGTTTTGATCCACTGTTGGTCCTACACAGTCATATGGGTGTGGGTTGTCTATGTACAGAAAAATATAACCATAATTTTGTGTTATGTGAAAGAACGGCACAGAAACTCGCCAGAGAGGGTGTGCATTACTTTTTTTGGAAGGTGACCCGCACAACCGGCATTTCATTTTTCAAGTCATTTGTCGCGACAACACACCACTTCCACTTCTATTCATCATCGACGCTTCTGCCCATTCCTCAGCCAATAATGGGATACACTTCACCCACCAAAAGGGCACGCATTGTTCACCTCAAAGCAACGGGCCTCTCAAACAAGCAAATTGGGGCCATGTTCAATATTCACTGGACCACAGTCTACTGCATCCTCCTTAGGCACGCGAAAACTAATGACTTCTATTATGTGAAGCCCAAACCTGGTCGCCCTCGAAAATTCACCACCCATGATACTCGTATTGCTGTCAGAATGCTTGCCAGTACTGAGGCACATGACGTCGCAGACCTCCAAAGGCTTCGCTTCCCCTATGTGACTGCCGAGACCATCCGAAAAAGACTTGCCGATTGTGGCTTGAGGTCTTACATACACCGCAAGAAGCCTTACTTGTCCCTGGAGAAGAAGCAAAAGCGTCTAGAATGGGCCGAAGCATACAAACACTGGACAGTCGAAAACTGGAAGGCAGTAATCTTTTCCGATGAATCAAAATTCAATCTTTTCGGGTCAGATGGGCGACGCTATTGTTGGAGGAAGCCAAGGCAAGGATTTGATGAGCGATACGTCCAAAAGGAGATAAAGCATGGCGGCAGAAATGTCATGGTCTGGGGGTGTATTACCGCTCAGGGCTTGGGTCGAATTTGTCGCATCGATGGCAACA